>JACEIK010007502.1:0-74650 GCA_018107945.1 Datura stramonium | reverse complement strand
AACTCTTCTGTAACCTGGATATCCTGGACTGGGACTGCTCTTGACGGGTCTCCTAAGCATTTCCTTAGCATGGATACATGAAAGACTGGATGAACAGATTTCAATTCTGGCAGCAAGTTCAACTCGTACGCCACTTGGCCTATTCTTTTGCGAATCTGATATGGCCCGACAAACCTTGGGCTGAGCTTACCTTTCTTGCCGAATCTCATTACCCCTTGGGACGGGACTTCCTCACCTACTTCCTACTTTTTGAGCCGCAGAGGTATTGCTTCATCTATTTGGATTTTGCCTTCTTTTTTCTGGGTGATGCTATAAATATATTCTCATCTAATTCATATTCATTCTTCTCCACATTAACCACTTAAATATCCCTAACTCCTATGGGTAATAAGTGGCCTCTCTTGGCTTTGAAGGTTATACTTTCATTCTTGACCCTAAACATGATTTCATACTTTTTCAAGTCCATAAATACCCTCCCAGTAGCCAAAAAAGGTATCCCAAGTATGATGGAATGTCTCGGTCTACATCACAATCCAGTACCACAAAATCAGCCAGAAGCACAAACTTCCCGACTTTTACTAATACATCTTCGACGATCCCCACGAGCATCTTGATCGACTTGTCGGCCATTTGAAGCCGGATAGAGGTGGATTTTTACATAGTTAATTCATATTTCTTGTATATGTTTAAAGGAATCAAATTTATACTTGCCCTATTTTTATACTACGCATGCAAGCAATCATATCTATCGATTCTACAAGAAATGGTAAATTTACTCGGATCTCCCTTATTTTCAACACAAGTGTCGGCAATAATTACACTTACACGGTACGTCACTGGAATAAACTCTTCTTTAACACATGGTAGCTTCCTTGTTAATAATATTTTTAGGTACTTAGCAAAATCTGGCATCTCTTTGATAGCATCTACAAACGATACAAGAAATGTAGCTTCCTTTAGCCGCTCAATATGCTTTGCAACTTTTGCATCAAGAGCTTGTTGGGCTATTCTTTATGGAAAAGGGGGAAGAGACAGTAAAGTATTTAGCAATTTCATCCACACCTCCCTTGGCCTTTCCTTTCTCTTTTGAAGAACTTGGACTATTTTTGACAACTTCATCTATTGGTGGCTTTATGACTCCCATGTCAACACTCTCGTCAACATATGGCTTTCTCATCCCCTCATCTTGTTCATCAACCTCATGCACAATCTCGGTCTCTTTATCAACCACATCATCCTTAGCTTTAACACCTACAAGCTGCAAAATCTTGCCACTCCTTGTGATAATGGCTATATATTGAGCATTAGAAGGTCTCACGTGTCCTTTCAGATTAGCCATGGTGTCAGTAGTAAGATGACCTTTTTTCTTGGGATTTTAGTCATGGAAAATATCCAACACATGTTGCTCAAGCTTCTATATAGATGCAGTGTGAGAACCTACAATCTCCTTAAGGTTCTTTAGGCAAGCATCCGATGTCCTTGATTAGTAAGCACTTTCTCCAACATTTCTTTAAGCTTTGAGCCTCCATGTTTTGAGGAGGACCCTTCCTCCAATTTTGAGAGTTAGAAGGGGGACCTCTCGGTGGAACATAAGAAGTTGAGATTTGATTTTGATAATTCTTACCATTGTGCCAACCTTGATTTGGGCCACCATAATTATTTCTAGGTAGTATTGATCTTGAACTTGTGGTTGAGGTCTCCACTTCCCTTGATATGATGAAGATGGGTGGCCTTGCTGGTAATGCGATCTATAGCCATCGGATGTGTTGCCAACATAGTTGGCATCTTCAACTTGCATATGAGGTGGCTCTTAGAATGGTTGATATTGATATGGAGGAAGGGGCATCTATGTCCATATTGAGCACCACTCATGGCCTCTTCAACTGCATGCACCTTTTGACCTCAACCTCAGTCAACTTTTTAGTGCAAATGCTATGTTGGTGGCCCTGGTGGCTATCATCTGATTGCAATCCTGGTTCTCCTTCATCAAGTGAGCTAATGAAGGAGTACCTACATTTATCCCTCCACTTTGATCCCCTTCATTCCATGCGCGATTGTGCTTTGCAATCCAATCCAAAATAATGACAATTTGAATAAATGTCTTATCCATGAAACATCCTCCCGCGGCATTATTTGCAACAGATTATGTTAACGGGTCTAAACCTGTATAGAACTTCTCAAGTAAAATGTGCTCGGGGAAACCGTAGTTGGGCCCCCAAAGTATTTATTGCTTGAACCTTTCCCAAGCTTTAAACAATTTCTCCCAGGGAGCTGTCGAAAGTAGAAGATCTTGTCCCATTGCTCTACCTTCTTACTAGGCGGGAACCACTTTTTGAGAAAGACATTCACAAGTTCTTTCCATGTATGGATTGAATTCAGAGGAATCCTCTGCAACCATTCTCTTGCTTCCCTAGCCAAAGAGTATTTGAATATCCTAAGCCGAATGGCATCATCGGAAATATTATTCTTCTTGTGAAGATTATACACCTTCAAGAAATTCTTCAAGTGTTGATGAGGGTCATTGTCGGTGAAGTTGTGGAACTGGACTTTCTCCTTGAACATAGTGTATATGATATTGTTTATCTTGAAAGATGTAGCATTTACTCTAGGCAGAATAATGGTGCTTGCATAGTGAACCGCATCATTGACATCCACAAATACATTCTCTAATTCTGCCACTGAAGCAACCATGATCCTGTTTCAAACAGCAAAAACAAAAGAAAAAGTGAAAGAATAGTTCTAATCAAGCAAACTAAACTAATATTAATAGATAGGGCTTATGTCGTAGTCCCAGCAACGGCGCCATAATATTTGATCACCGCTCAAATCTGCTCCAATTAATGATAGCGTAAACGATCAAAATAAATATAGTATCCAACTAGTAGTCGGGCTCGAATCCACAGAGATTACATTAAGCCTACTCTATTTAGTACCCTTCATATTAGATTTGCAAGTTTGGAGACTCTTCGGATTAAGATAGGGTAAAATTTAACTACAACTATTAAATGCAAATTGCTTAGGGTTAAATCAATTTATGGAAATACTAGAAAAGTGACCCAATTATGGAGATCCCCCTAAATCACCCAATATGGGTAAATTGAGAATGGACTATGGATGAACATGCATGCAAAGACTTAGGAAACACACAGGTATCTTTCAATAGCACCATAGGTGTCAATTTACTTCAATTTTATCAAATTGAAGAGAACTCCCTTCTACCCAATTGCTTGTTGCCAATTGAAATCCAACCTATGCCTAGGAGAATCCATTAAACAAGGATTATTCCTTGAGTTATTTTTTATTCATGCAAACCCAATCTAAATCTGCTTTTTCAAGTCTCGTAAAGGTAATTGGGCAGGATTGAGTGACTTTCATCATCAATCACACACTACAAAGCAAAGATCAATCGAATGTGCTTAATCCCACAATTAATTTTACCAAATTTGGATCATTAGGGTTCACAATCCTAGATCTGGGTTTAGTTACCCATAGCAAGAAGAAGAAGAGAAAATAAGTAATTATACATTCTTACTAAAGAAATTGCAAATTGTAGAAGAAATCTTGAATTGATGAACTTGAATCTTCAAAATTATAAACTAAATCTAATATCTACTCTACTATGGTGAAAAATAAAGTATTCTATCTATCTCTACTCTCTACTGAAACTAATGTAAAAAGCTCTTTGAAGAAAAGAAGAGAAATCTATTTATACTATGTCTCAAAAAGCCCAAAATAATTTAAACTCGGAGGGTCCCAGGTGAGAAGGGATGGACCATCCTTTGGAAGGAAGGACTATTCTTTGCCCCGTTGATTAAAATTTTCTTCCACCCATTAGCCTTCCATCCTTTGATCGGTGGACTGTCTTTTGGAAAGACGCTCTATCTTTGGCTTCATCAATTAAAGTTAACATCTGTCTCCTTATGGGTTCGTCTTTCCATTGATGGACCATCTTTTGAAAAGATGGTCTGTCCTTCAATCCGTCAATTAAAGACCTCTTCAAAATGGTTTTTGAAAACAATTGCTAGCTGGACAACTGAACAAGCGGGCCGTCCTTCAGACAAGCGGTCCGTCCTTTGTTTAGTCTTTTGGACAAATTTCTAGCTTTGACTCCTCTCTTCTTTATTTTGTTTGGATTCCTGAAACATGCATAATAAGGTTAGTTTTCACTTAATCTAAATCCTAAAGACATGTAAAATGCTATGAAATAAAGCAAAGATGTGTCACAAATTTCTGATACATCAAATGTTAAATCAAAATTTTAGGTCAAAGGAAGTCTTAAAATAGTTGTTCAAGTCAAAAAATGTCTTGTGGAGAGTCACTTCAAGTAATCTAGAATAATGCGTGACTTTAAACGAGCATATTTCCAAACATATGATGATTTAATACCAATCAAATTAAAGGTGTTTACGTCTATTTTCCAGTAAAATGAACTTCTCATCAATCCAAGTTGTAGAGTCATAGTTATGAGGGTTTGAAGAGGACACTATTGACGAGACTCTGCTTATGACCAAGTCATATGTTTATGACTAAGTTGTGTCGAGAGATTAAACGATCTTGAAAAATGAGACTATATTGAGCCTAAAGTCTAAGGTGTTCAAGTTTTTATATATTACATCACTAGGGCTCCTCAACACAATAAGAAAAACCTTGACTTGGCCATAAGAGGAGTCTCATTTCAAAGAGATCCCTTAACACAAGTGATTTTGTAGTTGGTACTTTAGTACCCTGACTTGTGTCGCATAAATATAAATGGCATGGCTCAATCAAGTGAAATGATAATTGATGCAGTCACCAATCTCTTTTTCAGATTTTCAAATGCTTTCAGACATGTTGGATCAAATTAAAACTTCATGTCCTTCTCAAGAAATTTACATATTGGAGTTGCAAATTTTGAAAAGTCTTTAATGAACCAATGATAAAAGCTTGCATGCCCCAAGAACTGCGCACCCCTTTTACGGACACAGGGGGTGGCAGTTTCTTAATTGCTTCAACTTTCACTTTGTCAACATTTTTACCTGCATAGGATGTCTTGTGCCCGAGCACATTACCTTCACGTACCATAAAATAGTATTTCTTCCAATTGAGCACCAGATTAGTCTCCATACATCGCACTGGTACTGCATCTAAATACCTTAAGCATTCATCAAAAAAGTCTCCAAACACAGAAAAGTCGTACAAGAACACTTTAATATATTTTTTCACCATGTCGGTGAAAATAACCATCATGCATCTTTGGAAGGTCCCTGGAATATTACTGTAACACCTCAAAACTTTTCTAGTCCAAACTCAGACTTTGCATGAAAACCCAAGGGAAAACCAAAAATTTTTTCTTAGAATGACCGAGACAATGAGTCGTTGTCAGTAGTAATAACCCGTTGTCTAGGTTATGGTCAGCCCTATTGAGTTGTCCTCCGGGAACCAACGAGACATGGAACGACCCATTGTGAGGAGCAACAAGTCTTCCTATCACTCGTTGCCTTCCCAGTTCAGAGATCAGTTATACCCTTTCCAGGAACCCATGAGTCATACGACGAGTAGTCGTTTGGAGTAATGACTCGTGAGATGACTCGTTTGTTGCAGTCCAGAGTATATTGAAAATTTCCTTCCAGTAGCAATTAGAGGCAACAACGACTCGTAATGCACAATGAGTCGTTGTTTCCATCCGTGGCATCAGTCCAGAAATCCCTTACTTTATCCAATTTTGACAATGAGCGGTCACAACGACCTGTTGGTTCTACCAACAAGTAATTGTGTCATCCACAGCAGATGGGTTAATTTTTTCCTTCTAGTGACAATGGGAGGTAGCAACGACCTATTGGTTTGTCCAATGAGTCATGGTCTCCTTCCATTGCCCAATCCAGTGAGCCCTGTTTCTAGGCCCAAAACCAACGACTGGTCTTTGTGCGTGAGAAAATGTTTNGCAACGACCTATTGGTTTGTCCAATGAGTCATGGTCTCCTTCCATTGCCCAATCCAGTGAGCCCTGTTTCTAGGCCCAAAACCAACGACTGGTCCCAACGAGCTGTGGTGTTAACCAACGACTTATTCTGTGACCCGTTGGTCCCCTGTTGGGCAGTTTCCAAAATTTTCTTCCAGGGTTATTTTAGTAACTTCCCATCTTTTAATCCTTAGACTCTGTTGTTTTGGGTTATATTCAGGGGATTTAGAGGGGAAATCAGCATTCATTCTTCATTCCTCTCATTCCCTCAAAGTCGGAAATGTAGAGATTTAGTCACGAAGCACATAGCAGGGCAAGGGTTCGACTCTTTCTTCTCAGATCTTCTCAAGGGTTTTCTTCGGGTTTTTTTCTTCACTAGGTACGTGAGAATTTAGCAAGGGAATTATCCTTCCCTTGTGCCCCAAAATCCATCTAAATTTTCTTATCAGTTCTAAGACTTGAGACTTTCGAATTAGAGGAATTTTTCAATCATGTTCCGATTAAATCATGTGAAATGTTGTTCATACTGTTTGTTACTATGTTTTCACTATCTAGTAATCATGTTGATACTTGTTTTCCTAAAAGTGACTTGAGCCCTAATTCGATAAGTGTAGTAACTGGGGTCCTGCATAATTGTATAGACATAATGTTGCTTGACTCTATCAGTGTTGGAAATTCCATGTTATTATTGTCAGTTAAATGCTCAGTCAGTTGCATGTTAGCTCAGTTTCAGTCATGATGTTAATATCTTTTAGTAATGTCAGCTGATCAATTTGACTATAGTCAGTTCTTGAGGTGTCAATAATGCCTCCCAGTTATCAGTTATCAGTCACTAGTATCAGTTATCAGTTAGTTCTACAGACGGTTTCGACGCTTCCAAATAAGCAGCTCTGACCAGTCTTAGAACATTAGTTATAGTATTAGTCTGATAAGACTCTCAGGGTACTTCTAGATAAGTATCCCTGGCTTAGTCTTGGGCCCAGCTGTGAGCAATCAACTTAGTAGACAATTTAGGATTATCCAGTGGGAGTTGTACTTAAGACCAAGCAGACCGGGGTTTCAACGCACCCAGGTTCCTAGAACTACGTTGCCACCATAGGTTATAGGCCCATCGGGCCCCAGAATTGTGATCACCCAATTCATACCTTTATACCCTGGAAAGGTATATTAGGTCCTATTGATGGGGCGTATACATCGAACTCCATGTTTAGCTCACATGGTTATATGTCGGTTATAGACTCTCCCACTAGTCAGTACAGTACTGTTCAGTTAAGTTCAGTTTAGCTTAGCTCAGTATCTCAGATCCAGGACATGTCTATGACCATCAGCCAGGGTCATTATTGACCTTATCAGTTATATTTCAGTTGTATTAGTTTTTAGTATTTCAATTGGTCATTTCAGTTAAGTTACTTTTTCTTTCATGCTTATTATATTTTTCACTTAGTACATTCAAAGTACTGATGCATACCTTCTATGCTGTATCGTATCATGATACAGGCGCAGGTTCTCACTCCTAGCATCATCAGTAGTTCCCTCAGACGATATCAGCAGCAGCATTTGGTGAGTCCTAATCCTTCAATGACGATATTTACTTTCAGTTAGTTCTTTACAGTTAGATTTTAGAGTTAGCTGGGGGCTTGTCCCATCAACTCATCATTGAGTAGATGGCTTTCAGACATAGACATAGATATTTAGTATTTTTTTTGCAGATGTATCGTCTCTCATCAAATCAGTTTACCTTCAATGATTTTATTTAACTAAAGTTTCCACTTATGTTTTCTCAATTTACTAGTGTATGATAGACCATGGGTTGGCTTGGGGTCACTTGTGGCACCAAGTACTGTGTCTCGTCCAGGGTGTAGACTCGGGGCATGACAAACTTGGTATCAGAGTACTAGGTTTAGAGTATCCTAGGATGTCTGAAAGCCGCGTCAAGTAGAGTCCTTTTCATGGGTTTGAAACGTGCCACACTTAGGACGAGGAGGCTACAAGACATTGTAAGAAAAACACCTTTTTGTTCATACACCTTATCGTGCGATGAAGTTCAATTCCAGGAATGTTCTCCTAACTTGTGCTCTATTTCGTTCCAGTGAAAATATGCTTCCAAGAGGAGGAAGTGGAAGGAGGGCCGAAAATGCCAACTGACCTGCCCCACCAGCTCCAGCAGCCCCTCAGGACGACCAAGTGTCCTCAATAGAATTCAGAGCGACAATCCAGCTACTGGCTCAGATGGTCACTAACCAAGTGAACCAACAGGCGGTTCTGGTGAACAGAAACAGGTTCGCAGCACCTGCTAGGGTTCGGGATTTCACCCGAATAAACCCTCCAACTTTTTATTGATCCAAGGTGGGAGAGGACCCACACGAGTTGGTAGATAAGGTGCAGAAGATCACCCAGATTATGGGTGTTATTTCCACTGAGAGTGCTGATCTGGCCACCTACCGAAGGGGTGGCTCAAATTTGGTAAGATCAGTGGAAGGAAGAGAGACTTGCAGGAGCAGAACCGGTAGAGTGGGAAGAGTTCACCATAGCATTTCTAGACAGATTCTTACCCCGGGAGTTGAGGAAGGCTAAGGTCACAAAGTTCATGAACTTAAAACAGGGTAACAGGACCGTGGAGGAATATGTATTGGAGTTCACTTGGTTGTTAAGGTATGCTCTAGAGATGGTAGCTAAGCCAAGGGCTCACATGCTTAAATTCATCAATGGAGTATCAAACCTGGTACTTAAGGAGTGTAGAACCGCGATGCTCATTAAGGAAATTGACCTCTCCATCCTCATATTTCATGCCCAACAGGTTGAGGCAAAAAACCTGAAGGTATGTAGTAGGAGAAAAAGCGGGCTAGAACGGGTCAATCAGATTATGGCCACCAGAGTTCCGGCGGCAATAGCCGCCCACAGCAGCAGTAGTAGAGGGCTCCAACACCCACTTTAGCTAGTGCCCCTACTTTTCAGTCCCCTAAAGATCAAAAGGGTGGAGCATCTGGCTCTCAGTCCCAGAGTTACAGTGCCAACAACCGTTATCCAACTTGCCCTAAGTGTGGCAAGAACCATCCAGGTGAATGCCTCCAGGGCAAAGATGGTTGCTTTAGGTGTGGACAGCTAGGTCACCGACTAAGGGAGTGTCCATCCGTAGGACGAGGGAAATCACAGTCTACCACTTCAGCAGCTCTAGTAGGTCGTCCAACTCAGCAGGGTAACACTTCAAGTACGGATGGCGGTCAGCGCCAAAATCTCTTTTATGCTTTGTCTTCTCGTCAGGATCAGGAGAGCTCACCTGACGTAGTCATGGGTATGTTACATCTCTTCCACCTAGATGTGTATGCCCTACTAGATCCAGGATCCACACTATCATTCTTGACTCCCTATGTAGCTATTCAATTTGAAATCATTCTAGAAGTCCTCTCAGAACCTTTCTCAGCCTCTACCCCAGTTGGTGAGTCAGTTAGAGCCAATCGGGTGTATAGAAACTGCCCAGTCTCAATATTAAGTAAAGTCATTCCAGCTGATCTAGTAGAATTATACATGGCTGATTTCGACCTCATTCTTGGCATAGATTGGCTACACTTCGGTTATGCCTCTGTCGATTGTAGAACTAGAGTCGTCACATTTTAATTTCCAAATAAGCCAGTTCTAGAGTGGATGGGTAGTAGTTCATTGCTAAGGGCTGGTTTATTTCCTACCTTAAGGCAAGGAAGCTCATTTCTAAAGGGTGCATCTATCACCTAGTTCAAGTCAATGATTTCAGCTCCAAGACCCCAATCCAGTCAGTTCCAGCTGTCAGCGAATTCCTTGATGTGTTCCCGAAGATCTTCTCGAAGTCCCTCCTGAGCGGGAAATAGACTTCGGCATATACCTTCTTCCAAACACTCATCCCATCTCCATTCCTCCTTACAGAATTACTCTAGATGAGCTTAAAGAGATGAAGGAACAGTTAAAAGACCTACTTGATAAGTGTTTCATCAGGCCCAACATCTCTCCACGGGGTGCTCCAGTGTCGTTCGTGCGAAATAAAGACGGTACTCTCAGAATGTGTATCGACTACCGTCAACTGAACAAAGTTACAGTTAAGAACATGTATCCCCTACCTAGGATTGACGACTTGTTTAATCAACTTCAAAGAGCTAGTTGTTTTTCTAAGGTAGATCTCACGTCGAGGTATCATCATCTTAGAGTTAGAGAATGTGACATACCGAAAATAACCTTCAGAACTCGATATGGTCACTATGAATTCGTGGTTATGTCCTTTGCACTAACTAATGCCCCTGCAACTTTCATGGACCTGATTAACAGGGTTTTCAAGAAGTATCTAGACATGATCATTATTGTATTCATTGATGACATTCTGGTATACTCCAGAAATGAGGAAGAACATGCTAACCATATGAGAATAGTGCTACAAACGCTCAAAGACCGCCAGTTGTTCGCTAAATTAAGCAAATGTGAATTTTGGTTGAAGTCTGTGACTTTCCTTGGTCACATGGTCTCAGGTAAGGGTATTCAGGTAGATCCTCAAAAGATAGCAGTGGTGAAAGACTGGCCAAGACCTAATTCTCCAACAGATATCAGAAGTTTCCTGGGTCTAGCTGGTTATTACTGACGATTTGTAGAAGGATTTTCCTCCATTGTGTCTCCTCTGACAAAGCTAACTCACAAAAAGGTGAAGTTTCAGTGGTCAGATGCATGTGAGAAGAGTTGCAGGAGTTGAAGACTCGACTCACTACTGCTCTAGTTTTAACCCTACCAGAAGGAACAAAGGGGTTCGTGGTATATTGTGATGTTTCTAGAGTGGGGCTCGATTGCATTTTGATGCAGCGGGGTAAGGTGATAGTTTATGCCTCCAGACAGTTCAAGGTTCATGAAAAGAACTATCCGACTAATGATGTTGAATTGGCAACAGTGGTGTTTGCTTTGAAGATATGGAGGCATTATCTTTATGGGGTTCACGTGGATGTTTTCACCGATCACAAGAGCCTTCAGTATGTGTTCCATCAGAAGGAATTGAATCTTTGTCATAGGAGGTGGTTGGAGTTACTGAAGGATTATGACATGAGCGTGCAATACCACCCGGGCAAGGCCAATGTGGTGGCTGATGCCCTAAGCAGGATGTCCATGGGGAGAGTTTCTCATGTTGAAGAGGACAGAAAGGAACTGGCAAAGGATATTCACAAGTTAGCTCGGTTGGGAGTGCAATTGGTCGATTCAGCTTAGGGCGGAGTAGTACTGCAGAGTGGGTCAGATTCCTCGTTAGTTGTTGAAGTTAATTTAAGCAGGATGAAGATACCATACTGCTTAAGCTGAAAGAAGCAGTTCTCAGAAAAGAAGTGGAGGCTTTCTCCAAAGTGGGAGATGGTATGCTTCGTTACCAGGGCAGACTTTGTGTACTGGATGTAGGTGACTTGAGACAGCAAATACTGGCAGAAGCACACAACTCCAGATATTCTATCCACCCAGGTGCCACTAAGATGTACCGTGACCTACGGGATATCTACTAGTGAAACAACATGAAAAGAGACATTGCAGAATTTGTGGCTAAGTGCCTGAACTGCCAGCAGGTTAAGGTGGAACATCAGAGACCTGAGGGTATGTCTTAGGATATCAGTATACCCATATGGAAGTGGGAAGAAGTGAATATGCACTTTATTACAGGTCTACCTCGTACTCGCCGGTAGCATGGCTCAATTTAGGTGATTGTAGATCGGATGACCAAGTCAGCATATTTCCTCCCGGCTAAAACTACGGACTCAACTGAGGATTATGCAAGGATGTACATTCGAGAGTTAGTTAGACTGCATGGGGTGCCTTTGTCCATCATCTCAGATAGAGGTATCCAGTTCACCTTGCATTTCAGAAGTCATTTCTGAAAGGACTCAGTACTCAAGTCAAGCTCAACATAGCTTTTCACCCTCAGACTGATGGACAAGCTGAGTGGACTATTTAGAATTTGAAAGATATGCTGAGAGCTTGTGTGATCGACTTCAAGGGCAGTTGGGATGATCACCTACCTCTCATCGAGTTTGCGTACAACAATAGCTACTACTCTAGTATCCAGATGGCCCCGTTTGAGGCATTATATGGTAGGAGGTGTAGGTCTCCTATAGGGTGGTTTGAAGTTGGTGAAGCTACCTTGATAGGACCAGACTCAGTCCATGAAGCTACGCAAAAAGTGCAACATATCAGGGAAAGGTTGAAAACAACTCAAAGCCGACAGAAATCTTATGCCAAAGCCCACAGAAATCTTATGCTGAATCTTATGCTGATGTGAGGAGAAAAGAGTTAGAATTTGCTGTAGATTATTGGGTTTACCTAAAAATTTCACCCATGAAAGGGGTGATGAGGTTTGGAAAGAAAGGGAAACTCAGTCCAAGGTATGTAGGACCCTACAAGATTCTGAGGCGAATTGGCAGTGTGGCCTATGAGTTAGAATTATCTTTAGAGTTAGCATCTGTGCACCCAGTCTTCCATGTGTCACAATTGAAGAAGTGCATCGGTGATATCCTGTCACGCCCCACCTTGGGAGGCATGATTGGCACATGGTGCCCTACTAGGACCTGAACTGCTGAGCTGACTAAGCCTAAGCACCTCTGGTGAAGGGATGACCCTAATTCTAGAATCAAGAAAACAATGGGATATATAGCAGCTGTAAATACAACCCCCGACCGACAAGGCCTATAGTCACCTGTGAAAATAAAAACCTAACAAGAGACAACAATCATAGGGTATCCCATGCGGGCCGACAAGGCCACCATGATATCTAGTTATAACTGGAAAGTAAAATCAGATGCTAAACTGAACTATGACCGACAAGGCCACCAATCAACAGCTATCCCATGCGGGCTTACAAGCCACCATGATATCTAGTAATAACCGAAAGTAAAATCAGATGCTAAACTGAACTATGACCGACAAGGCCACCAATCAACAGCTAAAAGGGCCCAACACGACCAACACACATAATCTAAAACACATAAAGGCCCCATTAATGACTGATATCATCTAGCCACGTGGAAGTAACGCACCGCAAGCCTCTAGGAGTACAGATGGCTAGGACAGGCCTCGACTCTACCATACCGTATAAACAAAAGGAATAAACCTCTATCACACAAGCCCAGAATAAGGAGCTGACGTCGCACGGGCCGATCGAAACTATGAGGGACCTCGCTTCCTCGTCTATCTCGTACTGGCAGTAAGTAATGCAACAGCCGTGTGCTACGCGTAAAGTAGTAACTTTAAATGACCGAAAGTAGGAAATAGAACCGATAATAACTAAAGTAAAGAAACGACCGGTGATGATCAAGTAGTGAAATCGGGCAAGCAACATAACTGTAATAAGGAGGGTAGGGGTCATACCCGACAAACAAGGCGTCTTACCGTCTAACCATTCAATCTAAAGAAAATATAAACCTTACCCTCGGCCCCCATAGGCCGGAAGGTACAATCAGCACAAAATAACCCAACTGGGCCCCCATTAGCCCTAGTGAGTACACCTCACCTATATGATTCTCATCTAGGTCATAATTGACAATCTACTAAAGCCTATAAGTGTCCCGCCAATCCCCGGTTCAGAATCGGGGCCCACTCACCGATTGTAGCCGTAACTAACTGAGGACTCTCGATATCTACACCCTGGGCGTAAGCGCTCGGCGGGTGTGTGTATTGATCTTGGGCAGAATTATTCAAGTGATACTTAAATGCTTCATTTCGTCTTGTTTATCTATCGTTATGTGAGCATTCTCATGTGATTTGTAGTTAAAATGTGAATTTATACTAACCAACATGATTAGTGTTGTTTTGCAGGTAAAATGTAATTTTGGGAAGCTAAGAGACATGTTGGTAACAATCGGGATGGACTTGGAAGCAAGCAGTGGAAAGGTCAAGGAAGAGCAACAAAATAAGGACTCCGCGATGGAGCCGTGTCACGCTAAGCATCGCTGGAGGCATTCTTCCTCGGGTGATTTGTTTTGGCCATTTCTAGTGAAGCCTCAAGGTTGCCTCCATGACACGGAGGCAATGCCACGTGATGCAAGCTGTGGCACGTTGCGTATATTTACCTGGAACATCAATTTCCAGTAAGGGTTCGCGATTGCGCCGTGGCACGTTGGCCTGGCTCCACGTTGCATGACGTGGCACGCCGAGGAGTAAATGCCGAGGGACCCGATTCCAGAGAGGGTCCGCTTTAGGGCTCCGTGGCACGGAGGAGGTGCTCCTATGATACACTCCGTGCCACGTTGCTTGTTATTCCTGGGAAAAAATTCTCACTAGTATAAATAGCACACTTAGGTTTGGCTTCTTAAACATTCCGACTTGGTTGAGCAAGAACGCACATGTGCGCTTGAGGGGACGAAAATTTAGGGTTCTTCTATCTCTTTCTTTATCTCAATTGTTTGTATGATTTATACTCATTTGATGAGCTTAATCCATAAATGAGTGGCTAAATTCACTTTTTACCGAGGTTAAGAACAATTGTAGTGGAATGTAATTGTTGATCATTTTGGTTTTTCATATTTTCTTCAATGGTTGTTCTATCAATTCTTGTTCTTAATGCATTAATGTTTGGCCAATGTTACTGTATATCTAAAAATCCAATTTTGATTTTGAAAAGAGAAAAGCATTGAAAGTTGTGAATTGGTAGGATATGATCTGTTCTTAGTTTGGGAAAATTGATAATTGATTATACCCGGTAATAGAAATATATCCGAAAGTTGTATTAGTCAATTAAGGAATCGGTTTTGTATGGCTAGAACATGAAATTCTTTATCACAGAAATGTAGATTGAAGGTTCATGATTCTTAAGTTGGGTAGGATACGAAAGTTTCAATCCATAGGCAATAATTCTTGACTAGCAACCGAAGGAAAGATTAACTGAATTGTGTCAATAAATTACTTCGCATGTTCGTTTTAGCCTCATCTTGCCCATTACTATAGTTCGTACTCACTTTATAATTTTGTCTTAGATTAGTATAAATTAGGAAACTATACTCTCAAAATCTTATTTAAATTGTTGTCTGCATTTTTAAAGAGAATTCATTAACACTTAAGTTGAATATTAGTTCGCCCGTGGGATCGATACTTGGCTTACTTTACTTGAGCTGTTTTACTACTTGTTCGACCACGACACTTGGCGCAGGTAGTTACAAACACCAACAAGTTTATGCCGTTGCCGGGACTGACAATTGGTAAAATTGTTTTCTTAGTGTTAGTTTACAATTTCTATATAAGTGTCGACAACTTGATCTTAGCCTCTCTGCGCATATTGAATTCTGTTGAACACCGGCAAGAGACAAGGAGCCGGTGGATTCACTTAAGAGCCGGAAAGACAATTCCATCGTCAAAGAAGAGAAGCTCTAGAGAAGAAGCTACAGTTGCTCAAACAGACAATCCTGGAGCAACAAATGCATCCACCACTTGTAAGGGCAAAGTTGTTAGTGCCCGAGGAAATGATATCTAGGCCGGTTCATGGCAATCCCATATGCTAACAATGTTACATCGAGTATTCGTAAAACCTGAGCTAGGAGGGAGGCTCGAGCTTAAACAGAACATGGTGCAATTGCTGCACACCAGCGGCAATTCACAAGTCTCCTCATGAAGACGAAAACCTTTTTGGAGATAAGTGACACTTACATCCCGCCTGGAGTATCATCCGATTACGTAAGGCTTACATTATTCCCATTTTCATTATTGGGAGAAGTAAAGAGGTGGTTGAAAGCTGAACCACCTAACTCTATCACCACTTGGGATGATCTTGCAAGAAAATTTTTTGATACGGTTCTTTCCATCCGGTAAACAAAGAAGACTTAGATGTAAGATTCTAAGTTTTAAACAAAGAGAGGGGGAGAATCTGTATCAAGCTTGGGAAAGGTTTAAATCTATGTTACGGGATTGTCCTCACCATCACCAGTCCAATGATATGCTAGTGCATACTTTCATAGAGGGTTTGGAAACCCTACACAAAAATTTTTCTAGACTCAAAGAATGCACAAGTATTAAAAGACTTATGAGGAGCCGTATACTTTGTTAAATCGTGTATTTCGCAGGGAAATCCAGAGGGAATGTGGACTCTTCTAGAGGAGGAACAAGGAAAGCGCCAGAGTCTTGGAAGTGGATGGGTTTACATCTATCGGGCCGCACGATAGCCGCGTTGCAAGATCAACTCAACACCCACTTCAAAGAATATGAACTTGAATCAACCTCAAGCCCCAGTCAATGTAGTGCAGTAGATTTGTGTGAAGTATGCAGTAATGAACACTCACTTAGTGTTGTGGTGCAAATCCACATTCAAGAACTTTGTTGGCATGTACAGAAATAATCACCAACAAAACATGGCAACAACTACAAGCAACTCGAATTGGAGAATTCATCTGAATTTCTCTTGGGGTAGTAACAACCATCAAGGGCTGAGTTCGAATCAGGGTGCGCAGAGAAATCAAGGAGGGCACCAGAACTATCAGACTCAATACGAGGCAATAATGCACCTCCTCCACCACCACCAAACATTGAGGAAATGTTTAATACAATGATAGCTAACCAAGTCAATTGCGGTGCCGATTATGTGAAATTGGCAGCAGATGTAAAGAACAAACCAGTTAGCTACAAAGGTTGGAGTACCAGTTTGGACAACTAGCTGGAGCTCAAAACACCAGGCCAAGAGGAGGGTTCACTGAGTGACACCGACCAATCCCAAGCAAGTAAATGCAAAGGGACTACAAGGAGTGGGTTACAAATCAAGGAGGTGGAACTAGAAATACCACCTCAACAGTCAGGAGCAGTGGAGAAAGAGAGAGGGAACATGGTGATGAGAGGGGAAGGAGAAGGCAGTTGAAGCAACAAAGACCACCACCCCGTCTCCTTAAAGACTAAAGAAACACAAGGAGGAAGCTTGTTTCAAAAGTTCATGGAGGTTCTAACAGGTGCCACACACTTACCTCTTGTTGATGTTTTGCAGGAGTGCCGAAATATGCAAAGTATATCATTAATATCGTAGCTAACAAAGCAGATCGATGGAGATGCTACGGCGCTGATCAGGAGTGTACTTCCCGATACGTAATAGGTTGCCAACAAAGCTCAAGGACCCTGGGAGCTTTACAATTCAAATCACAATTGGGCAAAGTATCTGAGCTCGTGGATTATGTGACTTGGGAGCGAGTATTAACTTTGATGCCTACACTGTGTTCAAGAAGTTGGGGCTGCGCCCTAGACCAACCACGCGATCTTGCGCTAGCGCATCGTCTTTGGCCACTGGCGGCATTGTGGAGTGATGTGCCGGTGGAAAGTGGGCCCTTATCTTCCCGGTAGATTTTGTTGTTCTAGATTTTGAGCCGGATGCGGAAGTCCCATTTATTTTGGGACGTCCTTTCTTGGCAACCGGGAGAGCTTTGATTGATGTAGTCGCAGGCGCCCAACGATGCGGCTTACGACAAGGTGGAGGTATTTGATTTGTATAAGGCCACGAAGCTTCCGGCCATATATGAGGAGTTGCCATGATCAATGTGCTAAATCAAGAAGAAATTGTTCAGATTGTTGATTCTCAAGATCCATTGGGAAGAGCATTGATGAGGAAACACCAAACCCGGAGTTGTGGCAAGAAGATCAAGAGCCACGCTCTAATGTGCAGCGTTGTAAGCATTACCGGGGTGAGGACGTACCTGATAGAAGAAGTCCATCACTCTAGAGGATGATTGAGCGATGAATGACGTCGAACCGACGGTAACCAAAGGCTGCACGGAGGCAACCCGTGAAATTGTTGTAATAGAATAGTTGAATAAAGAAAAAAAGGAAAAAAAAAGAGAAAAAAATAAAAATAAAAAATTGTAGTTTCTGGTGCTTGAAACCTATGAATTCTAACCAATTTCTTGTTGTGAGATGATTTTCAGGTGGAACGGAGGGCAAAAGTGCAAAGAAGTGCAAAGGAGAAAAATTGAGGTGAGAAAATAAAAGTGGCATTACAGTTGAGCCCACGCGTTGGTTCGTGTCACTGGGAGAGGTAGCCTTCTGCGCCCCTCCGTAACACGTTGAAGCCTATTTCGAAATTTTAAAAAAATTCCAGAAATGATGGCGCGGATAGCTACGTGTCAATGGAGGGGTGCTCCAATCCCTCCGTGACACGTTGAGTGCTATTTTTGCGTCAATTACACCGGGTCGCCGGTAACCCGCGCGAAAAACACCCTTTAAAACCCCGAAATCCCCATTTTTCCCATTTTCATTCCCTACGCGACCAACTCCCCAAATTCCCTCCTCCCCAATGTGACACGGACTCAGTACAAGTTTTCTTCAACTTTTCTTCTGATTTCATCGGATTAAAGGTATGTTCTGAACTTAACTCAATTTTTGCTTGAATTTCAATTTTGAGACGATTTGATGGTGAGTAAACTCTTGTCCTAAGTGCAAATTAAGCTTGAATTCATTTAAGTTATGAGTGATTGATGTTCATAGTATCGTTGTAAGTATATGAACTCGATGAATGCATGTTTGTTTGAATTTTTGCGAAATTGGTAGCTAGGTTGGAACTTATCAGAAGAAACTAAATTTGGTTGAAATGTGAAAATTGAGTTGTAGCATGTTATGATGTGAATTATGTTGTGATTATTGTTGAATATGCTAAGTAGATAAGGGAATTTCGGGAAATGAAATTGGCGAATTGCATAGGTTGTTGAGAACAAAAAATTTGGCTAAGTGCTATGTGATGTAATGGAATTGATGGCAATATTGTTATTTGTTGTACAAATTCTGAGTAGTACATAGTACTTATTCCATCGACTTATCCAATGCACTAAGCATGTTGATTGTTAAGAATTTGGAAAGCATGATTGTCTTGCCGAATTATTTTAATTGTGGCTAAATACTAAGTAATGTGGGGTGGCGAACTCAACCCAAACCTACTTTTAAAGCTAATTGTGACTTGAATAACATTGGGATTGTCTGTTCATGGTAGAGGACTTGTTGAAGAAATGCACGTGATCCAGCCTCCGTAGTGCTCTAGAGAGTGTGGGTAATATACGCCTCTCTTATGAAGAAGTTCCATAAGTAGTTCGACTTTCTAAGTCTTAGGACAACAGCTGAGCTACCACCACAGCTTAGGACACAAGTAGGATTTTTGTGGGAGTAGTACTTAAGCACCGAGCGGGCCCAGGTCTGGCACCCAAGTTACGTAACTAAATTTCCATTGTAGGTTATTAGCTCGAATGGGCTTCACACGCTGATCACTCGCTCGCCTACTATACCCCGGCAAGGTATAGTAGGCCTTCTCCGGCGGAGGGTATACATTGGACTCCACGTTTAGCTCACATGGTTATATGTCGGTTATAGTCTCTCCCACAGCACAACACAACATAGTTCATTCCATTCAGTTATGATTTAGTTCAGTTTTCCGGGGTTTTTAGTCTATTTTTACGCATGACAAAGGTGGCTTGTATTACTTCCGCTTATGTATATTTTAGTTCCTTCTCGCATACTAGCATATCCAGTACTGATGTATACTTTATACTATATCATTTATGATATAGGCTTAGGTACCCAGCCTCAGCACCATTCCATCGTAAGCATATTTATATGCCAAATTGATACTCAAATGCATAGCCTTTTGCCTTGTTTACTAACAATGTGTGTACATTCTCATGTAAATTGTATGGAAGTGTGATTTAATACTAACCAACATGATTAGCGTTGTTTTTGCAGGAAAAACATACTTTTTTGGAGTTAAGATACATGTTGGGAGCAGCCCTGGAGAGCCGGACTCGGGAACGAGCAAGGAAGCAGGTGGAGAAGCAAGGAATTCAAGGGCTCCGCGATGGAGCCGTGACACGCCGCCATCGCGAATGCATTCCCGGTCCGGGAGATATAAATTCGAGAAATTCCAGAGAGGGTCCGCGATCAAGCCGTGGCACTGGAATTAATTTCCCCAGACACTGACATTCCAGTGAGGAACTACAGTGGCACCGTGTCACGGAGGCAGTGTTCCACGATGCACTCCGTGACATGCTGTTTGTTATTCCAGGAAAATTATCCCTAGTATAAATAGAACACTTAGGTTCATTTTTAATTATTCTGACTTGGGTGGAGCAAGAACGTGGGTTACAGTTGAGAGGACGAAAATTCTTAGGGTTTTCTCTATCCCTTTCTTCTTCTTTCAATTGTTTGCATGATTTCCATTCATTTAACGATGTTCAATCCACAAATGATGGCTAAATCCCTTTCACGAGGTTATGAACTATTGTTGAAATGTAATTGTTAATCATCTGGTTGTTTCATCTTTCTTCATGGTTGTTCTATTTAATTCTTGTTCTTACTGCATTAATATCTGGCCAATGTTAATGTAAACTAAAGTTCGGTTTCACCCGAGAGGGCAAGCAACCGGGAAAGTTGTGAATTAAATAGGATATGATCTTTTCTTGGTTTGGGAAAATTGGGAATCTTGATTTACCTTCAGGATAGAAATATACCTGAAAGTCGTATTAGTCAAGTGTGAAATCGGTTTTGTATGGCTAGAACTTGAATTTCTTCTTATCACAGAAAAGTAGGTGGAAGGTTCATGATTCTTAAGTTGGGTTAAATACGAGATTTTTAATCCATTGGCATAAGTTCCGACTAGCAACCGGAGAAAAGATAAACCATGTAGATCGATAATTAGTTTCTTTACATGTTCGCTGTAGCCTCAGCATGCTCACATTCGTAGTTCAGACTCAATTGTATAAAATACTCTTACTTTAGTATAAAAAGTTTCCAAAATATAAAAACTTTCTTTACACTGTTCTCATTATTAGAGTTATAGTAAATTAACACTCGGTGCTGCCTTTTACCCTTAAACAGTCCTTGTGGGTTCGACATTCCGGTTCTTAAAAAGGGCCACTATGGTTACTTGTACAACCCGTACACTTGCGGGCTCATCGTTTTTGGCGCCGTTGTTTTGTATGCAATTGGTGAAATTTTAATTTTCTTAAAAGTGTTAGTTTGCTATTTATGTATTTTATTGTTGACAACTTGGTCTTAGCCTGCATTTTGCAGATAACAGATTCTGTTGAACACTGCAAGAGATAAAGGCTTGGTGGATCCATCCCTGAGCCAAGCTACAATTCACCAACAGAGAGAAGCTCTAGGGAAAAACTCAGCTGTTCTAATAAACCATTATGGAGCAACCATGTAATCACCACTTGTGCGGGCAGATGATTAGTGCCCGAGGAAATTGCAGCCAGGCCGGTTCGCGATGTGGCAATCCCACATGCTAGTAATGTCACATCTAGCATCCGCAAACCTGAGCCAGGAGGGAGGCTCTGTTTAAACAACATGGTGCACCGCTGCACACAAGCGGCGCTTCATGTGTCTCTCACGAGGATCCACAACATCTTCAAAATTTTTGTGGAGATGTGACACTTACATCCCCGCTGGAGTGTCAACAGACTGTCAGGCTTATTAATTGTCCCATTTTCACTTTTGGGAGAGGGGGCTACAGAAAATGAAAGCCGAGCCACCAAACTCTATAACCACATGGGATGATCTTGTGCAAAGAAGTTCTTGATCCAAATCTTCCTTCCGGTAAAAACAGCAAGATCAGAAGCCAAATTCTAAGTTTCAAACAAAGAGAAGGAGAGAATCTCGCAAGACAGCTTTGGGAGAGATTCAAATCACTGCTAAGGGATCGCCCTCATCAACATCAGATCCAATGATGTGTCAGCACACTTTATAGAGGGTTTGGAACCCCACACAAAAATCTTGCTGGATTCGGCAGCTGGGGACAAGCATTGGAAAAGACTTACAGAGGAGCTTTATATTTATTTAATCGTATTTCTCAGGAAACCGAGTGGAATGCGACTCTTCAAGTGGGAGGAGCAAGGAAAGTGGTACCGGAGTCTTGAAGTGGATGGGTTTACAGCTATCGTCAGTACGTATAGTCATTCTTGCAAATCAACTAAACACCCACTCCGGCAACATGAGCTTGAGCCGGCCCTCAAGCCCCAAGAAATGCAGCATTTGGTGTGTAGTGTGTGTGAGCAATGAACACTCACTGAGTGGTTGTGAGCTTAATCCACCTCGGTGAACTTTGTCGGGAACGCACAAAGGAACAATCACCAACAGTATGGGAACAACACAACTCTAACTAGAGAATCACCCAAATTTCTCTGGGTGTAGCAACAACCATCAGGGGCAAAGAGTTCGAGTCAGGGTATGCAGAGGAATCAAGGAGGCCACAATCCACAATACAATATAGAAACAACAATGCCCCTCCCACCACCACCACCAAGATTGAGAAGATGTTCAAGCAATTGATAACTAGCCGTTTCCACTGGGTGTGGGCCGACTATGTCAAATTGGCAGCCGAGGTCAAGAATAATCAGCTAGCTACCAAGGCAGCCGGAGTATCAGTTTGGGCAATTTGCTGGAGCCTGCACTGTGCCTAGAGGAGGACTTCAAATGATTGGCACTCCCAACCCCAAGTGTAAATGCGTGACCACTTATGAGTGGTTTGCGGGGCCAAGGAGGTGGGAACCCGAAAGATCACCTCAACAGTCGGGAGCAGCAGAAGCGAGAGGAAGTGCGCCGATGAGAGGGGGAAGCACGGTGATGCTGAATCAGAAAGACCTCCACCCGCCTCTCAACGATTAAAGAAGCACAAGGAGGAGGCGTGTTTCAAGAAATCTATGGAGGTGCTTAAACAAATACACATTAATTTACCCTTATGATGTTTTGCAGGAGTGCCTAAGTACGCCAAGTATATAAAGGACATCGTGGCCAACAAAAGCAGGCTTACCAAATATGCCACGGTGGCTCACGAGGAGTGAATTTATGCGAACCGATTGCCCACGAAGCCTAAAGACCCTGAGTCACAATCACAACACTGCAAAGTATCCGAGCTCGCGGATTGTGTGATTTGGGAGCGAGCATTAACTTGATGCCGACCTCGGTATTCTAAGAAGTTGGGGCTAGGAGTCCAGACCTACAACAAAGGATCTTGCAAACATGACGTTCCTTGGAAAGACCGTATGGTATTGTGGAGGACGGTTAGTGCAATCTGGCTCCCTAATCTTCCCTAAGAGATTTTGTTGTGCTGATTTTGAGCCAGACGCTGAAGTCCCATTTATTTTGGGACGGCCTTTCTTGGCGACCGGGAAAGCGTTGATAGACGTAGCTGCAGGGCAGCTAACTATGCGAGCACATGACAAGGTGGAGGTGTTCCTATGTGTACAAGGCCACCAAGCTCCTGGGCCGGCGGTACGAGAAACCCCAGCCATCAATGTGCTTGAGCAAGCTAGATGCTGTTTAGCTTTGAGTCTGAGAGTTGAGCCAGAAACTGCAGTGCTTGATATAGCATGCACTAAACTGCAGAAACCACCAGAGGTTAATGAGCCTTAAACCATTTCGTTGTTTAAGACGGTAGAATTATACACCGTGAATGGAGGTGAACCCAATTTTTTCAAGATTGTACAGATGAAAGGAGAAAAAGTTATAAACTTTTATTTATGAAGTTGTAACAGAAAAATAAAATATTGTTCCTTCAAACTCTTGAACTCCAAATTCACTTTGGTTGCAAAGATATATCATGTTTGATCTGAGGGTAAAATGTACAAAATACAGGGAAAACGAGTAAGCAGCGTCTTTGTATGGCAAACAGGTATCTTCATGAAGACATCTCCGTGTCACGGAGAGGGCCTCCGCGTTCCTCCGTGACACGTTGAAGGCAAAATTTGGAATTTTACAAAATTCCTGCATCGCCCGCGCTGAGCGATCTGCTCACTGAGGCGCGTGTTCGCGATGCACTCCGTGACACGTTGTAGGCAATTCTGGAATTTTAGAACTTATAAAGATAATTTTAATAAATTAAAAATATTTTTAAAACTAAAATCGCCTCATTCTTCCCATTTCCCATCCCTTCTCCAGAGTAAACACCCAAAATTTCCCCTTCCCCAACGCGGGTACCTGACTTAGGCACGAAATTTCATCAACTTTTCTTCGATATCATCGGATTAAAGGTACGTTCTTGAACTCAACCTCAATTTTTACAAGTATTTCTGATTTCTAGCATGAAAGAGAAGTAATCCTTGCCCTAGGTATAAATTTAACTTAAATTCATTAGAGCTATGATTGTTTGTTGCTCCGTAGTATCGTGGTGATTATATGAATGCTAAAATTACATGCTTGTTCGAATTTGGTTGTGAAATTGTATTTAGGGTTATGATTAGAGAGAAATTCACTGAGGGTGGAATGTGTGGAAAAAAGTGTTATTTGTACATGGGTAAGTGTTGAATTGTGTTGTGCTTCATGACAGATGCTAAAGAAGCGATAAATTTTCTGGGAACAAATTGGTTGAAATTGTACGTAAATTATCAAATCACATAGAAATTGGGAATCGCTTTTAGTTGGAGTTGTTAGATTTTTTTATTTTTCGTTGTTTTCTCGTAGCTAAGTGCTATGTGATGAAATGTGATCGATAGTATGTTGGGATAAGCTGTACGAAGTCTGGAGTAGTACATAGAGGTTATACTGTCAATCCTACTCGAATGCACGAGGTATATTGGTTGTTTTGTTGTTTTTGGTTTCTTGTTTTTTTGTAAATAATAAAATAAGTATGATCTTGCCAAAATGCTGTAAATGAGGGCCGAAGACTAAGTGTGGGGTGGCCGAGGTTGTAAACCCAAACTTAGTCGAAGCTAAGTTTAACTTGACTGACATTGGGACTGCCTGTTTTCTTTGACAGAACAATGGCAAAGGTGCAAAGACAAGGGTAAGGGCGTTATCCACACGCGCCAAGGAAACGATTGAGACCGGAGCAAGAAATTCCCAAAGAAGACCAGCTGGTTCCATGCGGCCGCACCGCCAATATGGAACTAGATGGGTGACTGAGGAAGGGAAGAAGTGGTACACAAAGCACAAGGAAAACAAATACTTCCCGGAGGAGCATATTGCAAGGGACCCGTGGCAATGAGTTCCCTCGCATGGTACACCTGATTGACGCTGGCCGCACTTCATTTTGGATGAGCCCAAGGAGTGCACCGCACTTAATTGGGAATTCTACAACTGGAACCCGACGCTCAGGAGTCACACCATCAAGATAAGGGGCCAGATTGTCACACTTGAGCCTCACCACCTCAATGCTATATTAGGGCACAACACGGATGCCCACGTACTCCTAAGAATATCACCCACCCTATGCGGATATCGTACGCACATTGTGTGGAGCCTCGGTCGACAGCACGCTGGAGCAGTATAAGGAGAGGGGCTATCAGACACTGCCTCATTCACAGATGAACAGGGAAGCCAATCTGGCCAAAAATTGTTTGCTCCCGTTTGATTCCTGGGTGCACATGACGGAGACCCGATCGTATGTTTGTGTGTATGCCCCGATGAAAGGCGTGGAGATTAATGTAGGGGCGGTGATCATATCCTCGCCATGAAGAGAGCCCTATTGCATCAAGGGCACAGGTACGGGTTCAGCGGGCTGCTGACTACGTCTTGAGGGGCCTAGAGGTCGAGGAAGAGGCCCTAGACTACATCCGCATGGAGCTGGCTATGCCATATATGTCACAAAGACTAAGGCACCCGACACCACTCACGGCCGCTCACATTAGCCGAGCAACATGCTCGATGATCAGTATATGGGCCCGCATGTCTGGAATGATGCTCCAGCTACGCATAGGCAGGAGATCTAAGCAACGGAAGATGAGCCGTGGCGTACCGACTTAGATTACCCTTTTCGTTTTAAAATGCCAAAGGCACTATGTCGTGGGCCCAGCCTTTTGTGGAGCCCATGGATGATGATGTCCCCACGGACGAGGAGACACGTTGCGAGGATTCCGATGTTGAGTCGGAGGAGGACGATGGTGGAGATTCAGACATGGGGGCCCAGGCGGCGCGCACCTGACGAAGAAGTGGAGTACTTTGGATCGATCGTGGAGTTTCACCACTTACCTTCTATTTGTGATTGTAAGTGAACACCGGGACAAGTGTTCGATTTTAAGTGTGGGGTGGGGAGTAGTTAGGTGGTGCTGAATTTTAATTTGTCTTGTATATAATCGCATGTCTCCGTTGTTCTGCTTGCCGTGTTTGAATTAATGTGACCTTGTTTTTATGTGTATGTTCGCCTTGTAAATATTTCTTGTTGTGAAGCGTGTGTGCTGTGAATGTCATAGCCGCAAAATATATTTCTTGTCGAAATTATCGATATTTTAAAATTTTCGTAACTATTTTTACTTTTGGGTTTTTGAGTTTGTTTTGAGTTCTTTTGCCGAGAAGAGTCCCATTGAACCAAAAGTCATAAACAGTGACTGCTCCTATGATGGATGGATGACGCACCTGGGCCTTAAGGGAAATGTAGTCGATGTGAGTAGTTATTTTAGATTTTTGGTGTGTTGGTTGTATCACATGCATATTGTTACTCTATGGCTACGACATCTTGGTTGCGTGTGTACATAATATTTATACCGCAAAGAGGGGATTCGTAGAGCATGCAAATTTTTGTACATATGTAAGACACTTATGCCATAGAATTCGATTCGGTGTGATTGAGGCTTAATTTGAATTCTTGTAATTAGCTGATTAAAGAGTCTGTGAAGATGTCTTGAGTTGAGCATGTGCATCGAGTGTATAGTGAGGTTTGGTTATTCCATGCTATTGTGAAGTGTCTAGAGAACTGCCTGCTGTGTGTACGGTTTAAATGAAGGAAGTGTAGTGTAGGAAAGGATGTAGGCTTTCTTTGTTTAACCAAAAGTTTTGTTTGTTTTCCTTTTCATTTCCACCTTGAAGAGTAAATCCTAGTTAGCCCATTGAGCCTTTAGCCTTTATAATTTTTTTTTTTGTCGAAAAGGGTGTGAACCAAGTTTAACTCCTCTTTTCATGGTCCGTAAAACCAAATCCGTTTCTAAGCGCTCAAGAAAATATATAATTTTCCCCACAGCAGTAAAAAGGAGAAATTTACAAAGGAAAAGAAAGGGAGAAAAAAGAAAAGTGATGAAAAAGAAAAGAAAGAAAGAAAAGAGTCACGGTAATGGCCAGATTTGGCGAAATAAGTTTACAACTTTTTTTTTTTTTTTTTGTCCGTGTGTTAAAGAAATGCGACAAAAATAAAGATGATTCCCCCAAGAAAAGAGGAGGAGGAAGAAAATATGTCCATAATGTGATGGATGTATTGAAAAAGCGCTTAAGGATGCTAGTTGCTATTATTGGTTAGCCCAGTATATACTCAGTTCCATAGCTGACATTACAAACCTCGTTAAGTCCTACGTGATCTACATCACGCGTCCTTATATTAGTGGAGTAATACACTAGAGGCAAGCCTATGGGTCATAACACGATGCATGTGAATTCTTTTGGGAGAGAGAGTGAAATTGTGAGTACTTGCCCCTGCATGAAATGATTTCATGTGATCAAAAGAGGGGGAAATTCTCTTGTGATGTGAGGGCACATGCTTGACGAAAGAATGAAATTCGTGACGGATATCTTGGTCACTTGTTTGCATGAGTTTGCCGATATCGAGAGTCGATTCTTGAGTTAGGAGGTCTTGATTTATTAAGTGTCATTGTAATGATGATACTATGCATGTTTTCTTGATGATTTGTTATGACTGTCGAAACAAAGTAGCCATGATGGGATATCAATTTCAAGAGGCGTAGGAGTATTGTTCGAGGACGAACAAGATTTTAAGTGTGGGGTAGGTGATCAGGGGCATATTTATATGTCAAATTGATACTCAAATGCATAGCTTTGTTCTTGTTTATCCAACAATGTGTGTACATTCTCATGTAAATTGTCGGAAAGTGTGATTTTATACTAACTAACAACATGATTAGCGTTGTTTCTATGTGAAAACATACTTTTAGGGCTAAGATTTGGGAGAAATCGGAGATGGACTCGGGAACGAGCAAGGAAGCAGGTGGAGAAGCAAGGAATTCAAACTTTTCTGCGGGGCTACGGTCATACGTATAGGGAGTGTGCAGATTGTTTTGCGCTTGTCTGTGGCCAGGGCCTGTAGGTTTTTTTTATGTTGTTTGTACCTTCCAAGTTTATGAAGCTGTGTTAGGTTTTTTTGTATATTTTCCCGCTAGCTACTGTTCATATGTTATAAGATTATGCAGGTTAACTTCTTGCCCTTATTGCTGATTACGCTCTATCAGCTTCTTTTCGCCTTATTATTACGTCTTTACATACATATTGTACCGATGCCCATGCATGGGCGCTCGAATACTTGGGCTCGCAAGTTCGTATAGACAGTTCCAAAGACCTCCTTAGTAGTACCAAATTCAACAGACCGGTCTGCTCCCTTCCTCTAGAGTTGCTAGACACTATAGGTTGGCCTGTCTTTTGATGTATAGTTTTGGGGTAGGTCGGGGCCTCGTCCCGATTAATATTTTACTTTAGAGGCTTGCACTATTTCTTGAGTTAGACATGCGTCGTTGGATGCCATGGGGCCTAGTTGTGTTACTTTCTAGCAGCCTTGTCGGCTTGTATATATGTGAATGTGCCTCTACCTTCTTTGTTATGATTTAGATAGCATAGTGATCTTGTCGGCCCGCATAGAATGATGTTATCATCGCAACCTGGGTTAGCTATTTTGCATAGGTGTATGTTGTACTTGTCGGCTCAGAGGTATGTTTTGAGCCAAGATATATTGATTTTTTTCGATTATATGTTGCTGGTATGCACCAGAAGTGTATATGTCCAGCTATATCAGTCAGGGTCTAGTGTAGCATTAGGTGCCGCTTACGCTCCCAAAGTGGGGCATGACATGTAGATCAAACAATTTCTCAAGCTTATTGTAAGTAATTCATGATTAACTCAATTTGTTGTTTCTTTTCTCTCATTACGAGTAGATAATTTCTTTACTAAGGTTGCGAACCCCAACTAGGTTGCAAAGCCTAGAGATCTCATCTTAATTTCCTATAGTGGATTTACTATATTTGATTAATCCTTGATTTCAAGTTAGGCTTGGTGGTTGCAAGAAGCAATTCATGCCAAATTTACCCTAATTACACTTGAAAAGGTTTATTAGGGTTTGGTAGGATTAATCAATAAGGACTCAAGGTGCTAACCTTTGTTTAATGAATTCTCCTGGAAATAAAGTTGAATTTACTTGGTAGAATATAATCGATTTGTTTGAACTCGATTTCTTCAAGAGATTAAATGAAGAGAAGTATCGCTAATTGTTGAGAGACATCAAGTAATCGTGCAGGGATTATCTTCATATAAATAGAAAGGCACTATCAGGATCTTGATTGGGAACTTCAGGGGGAGCAAACAACAGAAATAAAGGCACTATTGGGATCTTGATTGGAAACTTCGTGGAGCAAACCGAAATGAAAACACCTGTTTATTTCTTATTGATTAAAAACACTTGCGTTATAGCTTAAAAATTTAGTTTTCACTATCAATTATTCAATACTTACTCGAATATTTTTGTTAGATGATAAACGAGCATATTTCATCATCTCAGTAATCTCTTCTCACCTATTTCTCTGTGGGATTCGACTTCGACTCATAGCTTGATAAATTATATTATGTATGACCATTTACACTTTCTCACTTTGAGGAGTAGATTTGATGTTATCAAGAAATGTATCGAGTATGTAAGGCAATAGAACAAATAGAGACCATACAACATAAATTGAAATCGAAACAATACCAACATCCTGGCCATAACCTACATAGAAACAACGCCAGTCTGATACCACCTTACCTACCCCTACTCGAGCCTCACAACAATAATAACTCCTGGGCCCCCCACATCGCCCCCACGTGTTCTACACAGCTAACCATAATTATGCATATGATATAAGTGCAATATGATGCAATGCAATGCACAAGTTTCACTCTCGCATAGCCACAAAGGAAAAAATAATAAATAAAGTAAATGTCTAGACATAAATGTGTCTCATAGCCACAAAGACGAAAGCAATAAATAAAGTAAAAGTCCAAAGTCCGAAGGCATGTATAGCTATGAAGGCAAAATAGTAAATATGCAATATGCATATGGTATGCAAAATAAATTACCACCACCAACGCATATAACCAAATCCATACTTGACTTCACAATCAATCATAATATGATCATAACCCCGACACAAATCACCAAAACGACTAACATAATACATGGACGGATAATAATATGAATAACCACAATACATCGATAACTATCATAGTTCAAAACTTAAGGAAGAACATGCCAAAAGAAGTAGAAAAACCTTAACATACCTCAAGTTTAATTACTCGGTGATAAGAAAACTCCGCTCTTCTAACCATGAATCTACTCAAGGAACAACTCATTATCGCCACACAACAATTCTATCAACCAATGACAACAAAAGACAAAAGTGTTTGATATCGGTATGTATACTGTGAAACTGTTTCTATTAAAAAAAATAAAGAAGGATCTATGAACACTTACTTCATGATAACCAGAAAATAATGAAGGAGGAATAGCAACTATAGAAACTGCCCCTTTGAAACAACAACAGTCAAATGCAACACGACGGGGAAAAACACATACTAACCGAAGGATTCACTAAGCTAGACTTGGATTTCAACTTGATGGATCAAACCTTGAACTTTCAAGAATATATGTCTTCTATATAGATATGTGAGGGTTTCTGCCTAAGGAAATATGATAGAATGAACTAGACCGACCACAGATTATTTATAGCTCATTGCCAACAACCCTATCGCGACACGTCATGGACACTTTGTCGGAAAGCCTACCGCCTAGGTTTTTAGTGTTTTTCTCTCTTTTATGATGTCTCATATCCAACTCCCAATATTACCTCAACATATGATGAATAACAATAAAACTTAATTCATAGGTCCAGAACCTAGAGCTAAATGTGTGGGGTGTTACAGTAAGTTTAGCTACGAATATAGAGAGGAGAATTAAATTCCCTATAGTTTCCTTTTTCAATTGAATTTGAATTTACTTATTTTGTTTAGGATTCTTTCCAAAGCCTCATTGTGACTAAGAAAGGTTGTGAAACTCAAGTTTCTATTATCTTCTTCCTTGTCAACTTGACATTGTCTTTTTAAATTCATGTTCTGGTAGAGGTCATGATGAATTGGTTTGAGTACTAATATGGGTGAGTTTATCTCATCTCTTTGGACTAGTTTCCGGGACTCGTAAGGCATCTCATCAACTGCCTACAAGATCTTCTTAGTCCTTTGTGTCAATATTAAATCTGCTCTCTTTCCATCTGTGCTACTTGTTTGTTTGTTAAGTGAGAGGTCAAGTTTGGTTTGAGTCTAAATGGTGTTAAGATCTTATCTCAACTCGTATCATATGTACTTTCAAATAAATTCACTGACTTTTTTGTGTCTAATACTTTGGTCTGTGTTTGAAACTATGTTCAGTTCTATGTTTAATTGATTTTGGCTTTTTAATTGAATAAGTCACCTTTCAAGTATCCAAACACCTTAAATTTCCATCCCCTGCATTTTGTTCACGATGTCTATGATGGTCTCTACCTCATGTTTCCTCTCTTATGTGACTTTTAGGTTGGGATAATGTAAAAGTTGTCCAAGCCCTAATTTAGAGCTTGAGTGGGATTGGGAGTTTACTCCAATCTCACATTAATGATGCTCCCATAATTAAGGACCTTCAATGCTTGAGCCTCACATTTTATTACATAACTTTTCTTAAAATTTCGTTGGAACTTTTTCAATTTCATAAGAGAGTCTCGAAAGGACCCCTCAAGCTGGTAGAGCTTTTAGGAGGAGCTTTGAGTAAACACTCAACCTCTTCTAGTATGGTTTTAGGCTAAGGATCCTTGTGTTATTTTTTGAATTAGAAAGCTCCAAAATATGAACAAACTTATTTTAGTTTCATTTTTGGTTTGTGAGTTTATGTACTAGTCTTATTTTTTGTTCTTGATTCGTGGCTCTCTTACTTTAATATCATAAATGAATTAATCTTTCAATTGAGTTGATAAAAATAATCTTTTTTAGATGAGGTTGAGATGTATGTCACTACTTCTAAACCCCTCGGTTCTTATTCTTACTATCCTGAATGAATGAGAATGTCCTAAATTTCTTTAGTATGTTAGTACCGAAACTTCATCAATTAAAGATAACCCTTTGAATCATAAGTTTCACAAAGTGAATGAGTTGTTGTTTCTGGTTGGGCTTATTATTGAAAATATATATATGCTGGATTATTCTTGTTATTTTCATTTCTAGTAACCATATTCACTGTTCTAAGAGAGAGAGCTCATTCTCCGAATTAATGAAAACAAACTCAATTACTTTAAGACTAAGTATAATTGGATTCTATCCCAACTCCATGCTCTTAGCTCTTTAGCAGTCACTGCTCAATAATAAGCATCCTATTTTGTTTAGTTAAAGTTAGAAGAAGAATTTGATTATATTGGTTTGAGTTCCGTAATAAAGTTTTGAGTCTTTTAAAATTTAGGGTCTTCTATTTTTACCATGTTTGAACTGCTGACTTCTAAATCTTCATAGTCCCTCATTTATTTAAGAGTTCAATACGAATCCAATTTCCCTCTATATGTTAAATCTATGAATAAATATTCAATTACGATATCGTTGTTTTAGTTAAAATATTAATGTCATTTTTATTTCTAATACATGAAATTTTTTGAATGAGTCCTCTTGGACTCTAGCCTCTTGTTGCATATTATGTGTTGGGTTAAAGCCCAACATAATATCTAGAATCATCTCCTTTTTCCATTGTCAGCAAATGAAAGATTTTCAGATAGGCCCAAATATAAGAAGTAGGAATAGTAGTATCAACATGGAAAGTTATTGCCTAGAATATAAAGAAGCACAAACAAATCAAGCCAAATAGATTAGGACAGAAGACATTTTCAAATCTTGGGACAAAGCCTAAAAATGGCACAACAAAGAGTAGTCAGCGTGAAGACTTGGGCCTAAAATCCCAAAAACACTTACTTCCTTATTTTGTATTTATTTTGTTATACCCCGAAATCCAAAAGATTAGGACCCTGGAGTTGAAAATGGAGAAAATTTAAAAGTAACATCGCACAAAACGATCGTGAGGTGACCTGCAGAGAGCAGCCCACGAGTCGTGATGTAACTCGTAGGAGGCTCAAGAGTTGGGCTAGAAATTTTGGAAATGGAATCCCTGACGGACGGACCACGAGTCGTAGGTCAGCCCCACGACTCAGGGCCGCCGTGGGGAGTGGTGATTGGAGAAAAGAGGAAGAGGAAAATGTGATACCTAACGGATCTAATTTCATAAGTCGTGGTCATTCACCACGAATCGTGTTCACCCAAGGATTAAATCGTGAAGTCTCCTGGGCTAGAGACCCAGACGATCGCTAGATAGTGTACCCGACGGATGATGCCATCAAAAATGTGGCCAAGGGTGAGTCGTTAGGTCCTCATGGGGACTAACTGACAATTATTTTCTGCGAATTTAGTAAGGGTTTTTCCTTCATTCCTAAGATCCTAAGGCCTAACCACGCTGCTTGAGTTATGAATGATGTCTTTTAAAAGGGTTAAGTTCATTTTAAGTCATTTACATTCATGCATGCAAGAGTAATAGTCTAGAGAGGTGATCAAGGCAAATCCTTCAAGGTTTTCTTCTTCAATTTTTCTTGAGCATTCAAGGGTGTAAGAATTAGCTTCAAATCGTGTATGTAGGGTTATGAATGGGTGAACTTTTTCTACGCCCATGCCCAATCTCTTCTTAAATCATGAATTTCTATGTCTAATCTATGGGGCTTTAACTCCAATGCATGAATTTCCTAATTCTCTACATGGGTAAAGATTTAAATATGTTTCTACTATTGAATTATTAAGCATGGGCAAGTTTTATAATGTTTTCAATTAAAATGATATTTCAAGTTTTATGAATTAAAAAGCCCATTGATGAGAAGTTCATGAAAGATGAGATTTTTTATGAATATATGATCATGATGAGATATTATGATTAAAAGCATGTTTTCAAGCTACTCATGTTTATAATCATATTTTTTATGTGAATTGGAGTATTTTCTAAGCATGTTAAAGTACTGGCAATGCCCTTACATGTTTAAGTATAATTTATGATTTCCCGAATTAAGCTTACCACATGGTTTTGGAGCGGAGACTCCCAATTATCTTTCAACTTGTGGTATGTTTTAAGCTAAAGCTTCTCATATGCATGATTTAAGATTTGAGATATATTTGATTAATGAGCTTCGTCAATAGACGATGTTGAGCTTCGTTGAAAAATAATGTAGAGCATATGCATTTTTTTTGGGAGTAGTGTCTAGGCACCGAGTAGGCTAAGCCGTTAAATTTCAAAGCTTGTATAAATTATAAGAAATTTAAAATTTATAATTATATATATATATATATATATATATATTATGACCTCCTTGTGAGCTATCCCTGCCATATTAGGCCAATGAGCTGATATCGATATCATGGTGTTTCTGTCCCTATCCCTAAAAAGGCTTTAGACGGCTCTACCCACTTCGGGAGTGTGATAGTTGGGACCAGTAAGCTCTCCTATCGTGGTATATGTCAGTTAAAGACGAGTCTCCCATTAATCCTCATGATTTCAGTTATGCATGTTCATCATTCATGAGATTTATATATCTATATATGTTCTAAAGTTGTAACACCCCGAAACTTCCCTAGACCAAATTCGGGACGTTGCATGAAAACCATAGGAAAATCAGAAAAAAATTTATCTAGACGACCCACACAAAGGACCATTGGTGGAACCAACAGACCATTGTAGAGGGTCGGGTTGCGTAAGGTTTCTTCATTTTGGGAGAAACAACGAGACATAGGATGACCCGAAACTAACAACGGAGTCGTCCCCGTCGTCCATTGAATCCCGAAGTTCGAGGATTACCTGACCTTTCCCCGAGACAACGAGAGGGAACAACAGCCCGTGGTTACAATCAACGAGCTACTTACCACCTGCTGTCCAGTTCTAGACCCCCAAAGCAGTGTGGACCATAAGGGGATACAACGACTCGTTGAGTCTTCCAACGAGTCATTGTGATGACTCGTCCCCATGCCCAGCTTTTCCTACCTATTCTAACGGAAGGTGTCAATGGCATGTTCTGTTCTAACGGACCGTTGTATCCTTAGGTGGGTCTTTCCTGTGAAGCCAGCTTCAGAATCCAGAACCGACGACAGCTTTCAACGGGCCGTTTGAACCAACAACATCTTCCTCGAGATTCGTTGTTCAAGATCTGGCAAGCCAATTCTCTTATGCTAGGGTATTTTCGTATTTTACTAGCTTTTTAAACTTGAAACCACGTCATTTTGGGTTCCTATATGAGGGAATTAAAGGGTTAGAACGACCTTTTCATTCATTCCTTCAACTCCTCAAGAAACAGATAACGTAAGAACTCCTCCAAAGCACAAGAGTACAGCAAGGGTTTGATATTCTTCTCAGTTCTTCTCAGGATTTTCACCAGGGTTTCTTCTGTACAGGTATGTGGAAATCCAAAGAAGGAGATTTTTCCCTCATGTGCCCCAAAATCCTCTCTTTCCACTTTCACCCTAGCCCGAGATTGTGAATTTGGAAGATATTGTTATCTTTTTGATTAATTCAAGGAATCCTATCCTATGTTAATGTAGCTACTTTTCCACCAGTTTGAAATTAAAATGATGTTTGTTCCAACGAATTAGAAATTTATCCCTAGCTCTTTAAAAGCCGAATCTAGAATCCCGTTTAAGCATTAAATTATTGAGAATTGCTTGCAGACCGCTGAGATTGGGGCTCCTATAATAATTGTATGTGTTAGAAACTCAGTTACATGTATGTTAGTCAAATTGTTAGAAAGTCTACATACTTTGTATTACTCAAATTGTCGGGCTCAGTTTTAGTCAAAATACTAGAATATCCGGGAAGGTTAGTCGAAATGTCGTGTGATCGCTTGACTATAGAATGTCTCGAGGTGTCAAGTGGCGCCTATCGCTATCGAATTAGACTCAAATTATAGTTTATTGGTCCATTAGGCGGTCATGACATTTCATTTATATACATTTATAGCTCGACCAGCCCTAGGACCCTAATCTGGGCTTATAGTTTGTTCTTAGATGGTTACGACGCCTCCTGATAAGCAGCCTCACAGCCTAGAATCGCGAAACCGGGTCCGATAAGACTCTCGTAATTTCAATTATATGTCCTATTAGCTCCTGGGACCCTAGTTCCAAGCCATCAACCTAGCAGTCAAAGATAGGTTTCCAAGGAGTAGAACTTAGCACCGAGCGGACCAAAGTTCCAATGCACCTGTGTTCCTTAACTACGTTGTCGTTGTGTTACAAGATTACTTGGTTTGATAGGCCCTGCACTTTGTGATCACCCAGTTCATGCTTTTATACCCCTGGCAAGCTATATTGGTCCTGCTCCCAGAGGGTGTATACATGGACTCCAATACCTAGCCCACGTGGTTATATGTCACTATAGACTCTCCCACTAGTCACCCAAATTCGGGGCCGTATCAGCAAGCTTAGTTGTTTCACTCTCTAGCAAACTGGGCTCGCTTTAGTATATATCGACGTAACCTCGCACTTAGGTCATGTCTTTGACCACCAAACAGTATCATCTTGACCCATCCGCCTTACTTCGCATTGTTCGATCACCATCGCTGACTGCATGTCTTTCGGGGCCTACCATCTATATATTCATCATTATGCTTCTCTCACTTACTCAGTACATTCAAAAGTACCGACGCATACTTTTATGTTGTATCGTTTATGATACAGCCGCAGTTCTCGAACCAGCACCGATAGCCGATTCTCACGGGATTCTATCGCCAGCGACTGTAAGTCCTCATATTCCGAGGGGGTTATTTCATTCATTTCGCTCTTTCTTTATCATTATCAATTAGATCTCTAGAGTTAGCTGGGGCTTGTCCCAAGAACTTCTCTCGTTAGATGGCTTTCAAACACGCACTTGGATTGCATTCTCAAATATTTTCAAATTTGGTTAAGTTTTTTTAATTTTCATAAATGTTATTATGTATTATTTCAAAGCTTCTGCCATGCATGTTTTACTTAGAATACCAAGCAAAGGAGTCAAGGGCTGACTTGGGGTTACTTGTGACTCCAAGTACCGTTTCCGTCCGTGATGTAGACTCACGGGCGGACAAACTTGGTATCAAAGCGCTAAGTTTAGAGTATCCTTGGAAAGTCCTAAAAAGCCACATCGAGTAGAGTCCTTTCATGGGTGTAAAGTGCGCCACACTTATTACGAGGAGGTTACAAGATGTTATTAGGAAAACTCTCTTTGTTCATATTCCTTATCGTATGCTAAAGTTCAATCTTAAACGCCCTTCTAACTCGTGCTCGTTTCATTTCAAAGAATCATGCCTCCAAGACGCAATAACTAAGTTAAGGGCCAAGTAACACTAATAGACCTTCCCCATCATCCCCAGCAGCTCCTCAAGATGATTCCATATCTACCGCCGAATTTCGAGCGGTCATCCAATTGCTGACCCAAATAGTCACAAACCAGGAACCAGCGTGGTTCCAAGAGTCAATGAACGGGACGGCAAAGAGCCTTCGCGTAGGGAAGTGACTTCACCGTATAGCTCATCTTTTAAGGGATCCAAAGTAAGGAGGATCCCTAGGAATTCATGGATGAGATCAGAAGATCACCCGTATTATGGGTGTTAGCTATAAGGTGTTGACCTGGCTGCCTAACAGCTAAAAGGGGTAGCCCAATTCTGGCATGACCAGTTGAAAGAGGGGGAGGACCAAAGGGAGTGGGAAGAATTCCACACAGCTTTCTTGACAAGTTTTTCCCTCGGGAGCTGAGGAGGAAAATGGCGAGTTTATAAATTTGCTACAAGGAAACAACTGTGACGGAGTATGCTCGAGTTTACTAGGCTGTCTAAGAACGCTCTAGAGATGGTAGCCGAGCCATGCTCGCATGCCGAAATTTGTAAAATGGAGTGTCAAATCTGATCCTCAAATAGCAGGACGGCGATGTTGATTATGATATGGACTCTCAGTTTCAATTGTTTATGCCTAGAAAATTGAGCCAAAAGCTAAAGGATATGGAACATAAGAACAAACGGGCAAGGACTCAGCCGCCGATTCGCCATCGAGATAAGCAGAGGAAGGCCCACAAAGAAGAGCAGCAGCAAGAGAGCCCAGCACCCATCTAGCTAGTGCCCCAACCTTTCAGTCCCACCAAGATCGGAGGGGGTGGGTCATCTGGCACTCAGTCTCGAGCCCATAGTACCGGGAACTAGGGGTGGGCATTCGGTGTTTTTGCCTCTAAGCTAAATTTCATACCAGTTGATTTTCGGTTATGAATAAGGAACACCGAACACCGAACCATTTTAATTCGGTTTGGTTCGGTTTTTTAATTCGTTCGGTTTTTTTATTTCGGTTATTCGGTTTTTTTGGGCTTGGTTGATGGACTTTTTTGGTTGTAAAATGGGTCGTATTTTAAATAAAATATAAATTACTTCAAGCTTTTTAATTCAAAATGATCTACTTTTAACTATTGTGAATCTTGCTTTTATTAATATCAATTATAAATTTATGATAAAAATTAAAATTTTATAAATCGAGTGTCTACCGCCTACCGGCTACCGGTACCGCCTATCGCTCACACTTCAAAATGGCATAACTTACCATCTCAAATTCTCAATGACAAGTTGACAACCCAAACAAACACGTACATAAAGCATCACTTGATGGATGGGCACCTGGGCATTTCCAAACCCATACGCATTAATAAAGCCTACAAATTTGAAATTACAATACACACACAAAATGACAAAAATCATAATCAACATTCAGCACTTCAGTAGTGCCAGCGCCCAGCAGCCTGAAAGACACACTGCATGGTGGCACACAAAGTCGCAAACCGCTTGGGACTTCAAAGTTAAATCACAAAAAAAAACAAATTCATTAACCACCTTATTAATATTAAATACGAATAACATTGAGATTACGCTCAAGACACTTCTCAACATGCTTCTTCAAGTGTGTTGTTCCACACAATATTGGATCACAATTATATATCACTCCACATCTCAAGCACCTAACTTTACGCCCTTCTTCATTGTTTTGAACAACCTCAAAGTATTTCCAAACGGGTGAACGTAAATTTAGGGAGGTGTATGATTGAACTTGAACCGTTGAATGTTGAGCCTAATAAATAGTAAGATAAAATCAAAATTAGAATATACCCTTTCAAGATATAAAATAATATTACAAAAATATTTATCAATACAATGAGACTATGGAGAGTGAGAGACAATGACAATGACCAAAATGAATAAAGTAGTCAATAATTCAACTCACCGGTCACTAGTAGGCACTGCACTAGTAGCAAAATGCAAATTGCAATCATACATCAACAATGCAAGACTCTCTTCCATTTATTGCCATCTCTAAAGATACTTTAATCAAATATGTCATAAAACACAAATTATATACTATTAATTTATTATTGCATTAAAACTTAAAAGTCTAAAACAACCAACTAAAATATAAAATCTACCAAGCTCAAGTTTCCTCGATACCTAAACTTCTCAACATAAATAGGATTAGTCTCTTGTCTAAGCCAATCTTGGACAAAAAGAAGAGATTGCACACATTTAGAGTCAATGAACTTCTAAATGGATCAAGAATACGACCACTAATACAAATGCGTAGCACATTCTGAAGCCACAATTGAAATTGGAATAGCCAACACATCACGAGCTAACTCTGAGAACAGGAAACCTGAGAATTAACCTCCACCAATCTAATATATCAAAATCATCGAATCAGCTCTTGTTCTTCACTAATGTATCTATCCAACTCCGATTTAGCACCTCCACTTCCACAATCTTCTTTTTGTTTTTCAAGTAAAGCTTAGTTCTCAAGGCTTTTGTTTTCATACTTAGAGAAGTGCCAGAACTAGATGTATAAGATGTGTCCTGAGATGAAGTAGATCTAGATGGAGATGATTGATTAGATCGTTTGAATATTTGTCTTATATACACTTCAAACAAAGAAGTCATATAATCACGCACTCTTCATTTACTTTCTTTCCTATTTCCTCCCAAATAGTTCTTCAAGTTCAAAGCTAACATACACAAACTTATTTCGAGGATCCAACACAGAAAGCAATAAAACTCATTTTGTTCATCTTTTAGACAACCCCAAAATTTCTTAAACTTTTGTTTCATCCGCTCACCCATGTTACTCAAATTAAGATCTTCACTTGCTAAACACATCCAAATACATGCATCAAGCTCACATATATCCTCAAAATGAACATTGAAGTAACATAATATGAACCTGAAACCTTGCCAAAGGGAGCTCGCGCAGGAATCTTTCAAGAAACTTAACCACATTCCTCACATTCTCCCATTCATCACATTCCTCCGAGCGGACTCGCAACACTTCCATCTTCACACACATTAGTTGAAAGACAAGTATTAAATTGGTCAAGTAAAAAAGATCAAGCCTATCAAAGGCCTTCTCAAACCTTTGTGTCGTGATCCAACATCAATAGGTGGAATTTCACCTAGTAGGAAATACTCCATGCATACATATTTTATCACATTCTACCTTTTGGACTTCACAACATTTAAAGTTTCTTGTTCTTGTGGGATGATTTAACATACTTCACCATTTGTCAAACCCATTTGACAGAAGGATCACCTCTTTCAAACCTTCTTGCACAATCAGATTAAGTATGTGAGTCATACATCTCACATGAAGATGTTTACCTTCCATTATATTAGTTCCCCACGTATTCAACCTGCTTAGACAATTCTTTTAATTGTAACATCATTAGAAGACGCATTGTCAACAGCTATAGAGAATACCTTGTCCAAATGCCAATCAAGCAAACAATTACTAATAGCCTCCTCGCCATTTGCTCACCCCTGACTAGAGATTGGGCAAAAAATTTAATATTCTTTTTTATGCAACACCCAATTTCTATAAATAAAATGAGCAACCAAACACAATAATTAATTTCTTTCCAATGATGTCCATGTGTATATGGTAAGACAAATCTTTGGTTGTACTTCTTTAAAAGACTTCTTCAAATCTTGTCTCATTCACTATAAACTTCATAACTATCCCTGTTATTGTTCTACTGAAGGAATTCTAAATAGAGGTTGGGCTTGCTCATAAACTTCTTTGAAACCTTCATTCTCTACAAAGCTAAATGGTAGTTCAACGATAATTATCATTTCAACCAAATCCCTTCTTAACTACATCTCTGTTCAAATTTCCAAAGCGGGGCATCTTGAGTTTGAAAAGATATTTTCATTTGAGAAGAAGTTTCAACAATAGTTTTATATGCCTTGTACCTATCCAAATGTTGTTTCAAACCCTGTTCCATTTTACTTGTATGGGCAGCATAAGCATTGCTACAATACTTGCACTTCACTCTACCAATACCATTTTCAACTACCTTATCAAAAATGATCCCAAACCCCGCATCTTGGTTGCATTTTCCTTTTCTTTGTATCCCCGCTTGAGTATCAAGTGAGTTGTCGCTGAACCAACATCACTTACTCTACTTTCATTATATCCATCTATACAAAATTAAAAAGAACAATCATAAATAACAACCAACAAATCAACAACCGACAGATGATATATCAAAAGACAAAGACTATTCAAAGAATCAAAGTATTAACTATTAAGTATGTATAGTGAAAGTGATTCCAAAGACTATTCAAAATAAACAATATTAAGGTTTAAGTGCTCTAGTAATCTAGTATTACATCTTACCAACAAACTAGGTGGCTTGTTTCTCTTATGTTCCACTTAGTCTTTGATCTCTATTCCATTTATGTTGAACTTGAATAGAATGTTACACTATTAGGTGGAGAAGTCTGATTATAGTGTAATACTACTATACTAGTTGCTGGAAAAAGATGTCAACAAAGTTTAAGTGCTATATACTCCCTGCTTATTTGACATATCCTTTATGTTGTATTCTAGCAAATCCTATGTATAAATTATAATAATATAATATGTTATTATCTAGGAGAATCTCCTGCATGGGGCGTATGGCTATGAATTATGATTCAATTCTTCCCATTCATCATATTCATATGTAATATTAGTATATTACTTTCACTACGGTTGTTTTTTTCTTTTTATTTATTTCTGACAAATCACACAACATCACATTCACAGTCAAACCTTACAGGCTCACGGCCACAACATCACAAATCACAATTCACAAAGAAGTCAAAGAATCACACCACAGCTCACACTTCACTACTTCGGCGATTTCACACTTCACAAAGATCACACCACAAATAACTGGCCAATTCTCAAATTCTCAATATTACGTTCACTAGTTGTTTTTTTCTTTATTTATTTCTGGTAACTTCAAAAGCCACAACATCACATCTGCTGCACCACAAATACAACTCACAACACGGCACCGCATCACTGCACTGCGTCTGAACTTCACAAAGATCACAAATTCACACCACAGCCGCCAATCTCTAAATTCTCAATATTTGGGAATTGGGATAATGGGATTGTTAATTTGTTATTCCCTTTACGGGTACCTGTTGAGGACTTGAGGTTCCGAGGTCAAGCATTGAGAGAAGGCAGACGGAGAGGCGACTGTGAGTGTCTGTGACTGGGCTAGGCGAGAGAACAGGAGGAATTTAGAGGAGGCGCTGAAATGTAGATGGTGGAGTCGACGACACCGGAAGAGGAAGACGATACTGGAGCTCCTGGAGGTAGAGGACTGGAGGTCGAATGACGAGTGAGTGCCGAAGGACTCACTCCGGGACAACTGGACCGGTCACCTCACTGGAGGCTGGAGGGCGGAGCCGTGGACGTTGGAGAGGGCGTGCAGAGCTGCAGTGAGATGAGAGAAGAGACGCCTGACGAGTGACAAGTAGATGCTTAGAGCGATGGCCGATGGGGAGTTGGGGAAATGGGGTGCCGGGCACCACGGGCGGTCGGCGGAGAGTGAGACGTGGCCGTGACTCGCAGTGCCGCAGTGGTGAGGGCGTGAGGGCCGAGAGTGGAGAGAGGAACGGTTCGTGCTCTCAGAATTTCGTTCACCGAAGAGAGTATTAGGATAGGAATTTAGGATTTAGGGTTTTTAATTTTTATTTAATTTAATTATTTATTATAAAAATAAAATAAAATACTTTAATATATATCAGCTCGGTTAAACCAAATAACCGGTGAACCGTAACCGAAAACCGAAAATCGAATTACGTTATAAAAACCAAACCGAACGAAAAACCAAAAAGAAATCGAAAACCGAATTAATTCGATTCGGTTCTGCTGATTTTTTGGTTTTTTTGTCCACTTTTACCGGGAACACGTATCTAGCTTGCCCCAAATGCAAAAAGAATCACCTAGGGAAGTGCCTTTAGGGCAAAGAGGGTTGTTTTGGGTGTGGACAACTTGGCCAATGTGCTTAGGGAGTGCCCATCACCGTGGCGAGGAGATCACAATCCACCACATCATCATCTCCAAGAGACGACCAGCTCACGAGCTAACACAGCATTGTGTATAGATAATGTCACGCTAATCATTTCTATGCTTTATCTTCCCGTCGATCTGGGGAAAACCTACTCCCACGTAGTTATCGGTATGTTATGTCTCTTCCATCTAGAGCGTGTATTCCTCTTAGATCCAAAAGATTCACTTCTTTCATTCGTGACTCCCTATATAGCAATCTCCAGCTTCAACATCACCCATAGGTCCTCTCAAAATTATTCTCGGCCTTCCAGCCCCGCTTGGCGAGCCGGGCGAGCCACCGGGTGTATAGAAACCGCCCCAGCCGGTCCTAAATAGTTATTTTAGATGATCTTAGAGCTGCATGTGTCAACTTTGACCTATTCTCGGCATATATTGGCTACACCTCTTCTATGCCTCGCTTGATTGTAAAACTAGAGTTTGCCAAGTCAGCCAAAACGGTGACAGTTGTTAGAATGGACGGGCAGCACCCGCCTAAGGGCAGGTTTACTTCCTACCTTAAGGCCTAGAAACTCATTTCCAAGGGATGTATTTATCATCTGGTGTGGGTCAAGGATTCCAACTCGAGACCCCAACCATTCGCCCGCTCCCATGGTCACGACTTCCCGTATGTTTTTCCGAGAATCTTCCCTGAGTTCCCCCATCAAAGATTTCAATAGATCTCCTCCCATACCTAGCCCATCTTCATCCCTCTACAAAATGGCTCCAGCTGAGCTTAAGTAGCTGAAGGAGCAGTTAAAAGATCTTCTGGACAAGGGTTTCATCGCACCTAAAGATCTCTCCCCAAAGCCTAGTGCTATTCGTGCATAGCAAAGACGGTACCCTCAAAATGTATTGATTACCGTCAACTAAACAAAGTCACAAACTCAAGAATAAGTATCCCCTACCGAGAATTGACGATCTGTTTGACCAACTTTAGGGAGCCAGCGTTCTCCAAGATCAATCTCGCTTAGGGTACCATCACTAAGAGTCAAAGAGAGTACATCCAAAATGTTTTCGAACTCGTATGGTCACTACGAGCCAGGCATGTCCTTTTGGACTCACAAACGCCCCAACACCTTCATGGATTTTAATAAACAGGGTTTTCAAGCAGTATCTGGATATGTTCGTCATCGTATTTATCGACGATATTCTAGTATACTCCTTAAATGAGGAAGAGCATGACAATCACCTAAGATTAGTATTACTGTATTAATTGTGGACCGCCAATTATTCACCAAGTTCAGTTATGCGAATTTGGTTAAAGCCCGTGACTTTCTTAGGTCATGTGGTCTTAGGTGAAGGAATACAAGTAGACCCTCACAAGATAGCAAAGAAGCAAGGATTGGCCTGCATCACCTCTCCCCACGAAATCGAGTTTCGGGCTTAGCAAAGTTATTATCGATGATTTGTGGAAGGCCCTCTATAGCATCTCCTCGTACTAAGTTAACTTAGAAGAAGGTAAAATTTCATTGGTCGAACGGAGTGTGAGAAGAGTTTCCAGGAGTTAAAAATGCGACTCACCACTGCCCAGCTTAACCTTGCCTCTAAGGAATGATGGGTTAGTTGTTTATTGTGATGCTTCTGTGAGTGTGACTTCAAGGTGTTTTGATGCAGCCGCAAAAAGTTTATAACCTACGCCTCCCGATAGCTCAAAGTTCATGAGAAGAATTATCCAACTCATGACTTGGAGCTGGCAGCGGTGGTGTTCCAAGGCTTAAAAATATGGAGACATTACCTATATGGGGCTCACGTGGATGTGTTCAATGATCACAAGAGTCTTCGCATGTGTTCGCCGAAGGACCAAATCTTCGTCAGAGAAGGCTGGTTGGAACTACTGAAAGGACTATGATATGAGTGTGCTATATCACCCGAGCAAAGCCAGTGTGGTGGCTGATGCCCTAAGCAGAGTTTCTATGGGTAGCGTGGCTCATGTAGAAGAAAGCAAAAGAATGGCGAAGGATATTCATAGGCTAGCCCGGTTAGGGGGTAGTTGGTGGAGTTCGCTGAAGGTGGGGTGGTAATGCAGAGTGGGTCGGATTCATCCTGGTAGTTTGAAGTTATGTCCATATAAGATGAAGATCCAGTTCTACTCTTAAACTTAAAGAAGCAAGCTTAAAGGAGGTTGAGGCTTTATCAAAAGGGAGAGATGGTGTCTGTTACTAGGGAAGGTTGTGTGTACCGGATGTTGGTGAGTTGAGCCAGCAGATACTAGCTGAGGCACAAGCTTGAGATACTCCATTCACCCTGGCGCTACTGAAATGTACCGCGATTTCTAAGTGGATATTTACCGGTGGAATGGGCATGAAAAGAGACATTGCCAATTTATAGCCAAGTTCCCGAACTACTAGCAAGTCAAGGTGGAGCATCAAAGGCCAGGAGGCATGACCTAAGATATCAGTATACCCATGTGGAAGTGGGAAGAAGTGAATATGGACTTCATTATGGGTCTACCTCAGACTGTAGAAGTAAATATTTATCTAATTTGGGCGTATAGTAGACCGAATGACTAGGTCAGCATTTTCCCACCAAACCACATATTTAGTTGAGGACTATGCTAGGCTTTATATTCTGGGAACTGGTTAGACTTCATGGGGTGCCATTATCCATTATCTCACAAAGGTACCCAATTCGCCTTTCACTTCGTGTAGTCTTTCAGCTGACTCACCTAGGTCAAGCTCAGCACAACCTTTCACCTGCAGACTGATACACAAGCTGAGCAGACCATTTAGACCCTAGAAGATAAGGCTGAGGGCTTGTGTGACTGATTTCAAGGGCATTTGGATGACCACTTGCCTCACGAGTTCGCATACAACAACAAACTCTACCACTTAGCATTCGCATGGCCCCATTTGAGGCATTATATGGTAGGAGGTGCAGATCTCCCATAGGGTAGTTTGAGGTTGGTGAAGCTACTTTTAATAGGGCCAGACTCAGTTCACGAGGCAATGTAGAAAATTTTAGCTCATCCGAGAAAGGTTGAAAATGTACTTGTGAGCCATCGAAATCTTATGCCGATGTGCAGAGAAGAGAGTTGGAGTTTGCAGTTGATGACTGGGTATACCTAAAAATTCTCCCATGAAAGGCATGAGGTTTGGAAAATGGGAAAGCTCAGTCCCAAGTAAGTATGTGGGACCCTGCGTAATTTGGAGGCGAATTGCAATGTGGCCTATGAGTTAGAACTACCTTCGTAATTATAGTCGTGCACCCAGTCTTCCATGTGACTCTACTGAAAAGTGGGTATTGCGATCCAACTTCAGTGGTGCCATTGGATAGTCTGAGATAAAGGATAGCCCTCTTACAAAGAAGTTCCATCGCATCCTGACCGTCGTGCTCGTAAGCCCAGAAACAAAGAAATTGCTTCGGTGAAAGTTTTGTGGCGGAATCAACTAGTTGAGGGAGCCACATGGATAGAAGCAAACATGATGGACAGATACCCTTACTTGTTCTCTCCCAGTTCAGTTCCAAAATCGTGCACTAAATTCCTTCTGCATTTCCCACTCCGCCCGCACTCATCGCCTCTATTTAGGTTTCCTATATGCATCCTAGTTGCATCAGCTCTATTAGTACGATTAAGTCAGTTTGGAGTCGGTTATGATCTCGGGCAAAATAGCATACCCGAGTGATGCTTAATATTAATTTAGTCTTGTTTATCTAATTATTTTATACATTTTCATGTAATTTTATATAAATGTGAATGATATGTACTAACCAACATGATTAGTCCTTGTTTTGTAGGTTTTAATGGAATTTGAGGAACTAATCATAAGTTGGTGAAGTAGAGAACAGAGTCGGGAGCAAAATGTGCGACGGTCGGCAAGGAGCATGCCTTGGCAAGGCCGGCCGCTACGGAATGTGCCACGCCGTGCGTGTGGCCTCGCCCTTACCGCCATGCCACGCCCATGCCCAGCACGCGAGAAGAGGCATCATGCAGGCAGGCTCTAGAGCGCCAGCGCCGTGCCATGCCAGGCCAGCTGCGTGCACCAGCAGCAGCCGAACGCTGCCGCATGCCAGCTGTGGTCACAATCGGGCAACAGGCGGCAAGGACACCTTCTACAGATGGGCATCCTGAGGCAATTTCTAGAGAGTCTCCGCGTTACCTCCGTGTCACGGAGGCAGTGCTCATGATACACTCTTTATGACACGGAGCCATTCACGACAGGCTAAATTGTGCACATTTCTCATTTACTATAAATAGTCCCTTAGCTCCTAAAATCATTTTTCACGATTTTAGTCTGGAAAACCACCTAGGGAGTGAAGTGGAGAAGTGGAGAACTCAGCTAGCGTTTGTCAAATTCCCTTCTCTTCTACCAAATTTCAGGCATGTTAATTTAGTTGTAGTTTCTTGTAGTTTTACGAACATGAATGGCTAGAACCCTTCCTCTTAGGGTTTGGCTTCGCGAATTATGATTGTGTTTTTTATGAAATTGTGTTGAAATCTAAGTTATTGATTGTTGTTTTGTCTTGTATTCTGGATTATTGGTTGTTTTTATGATTGATCACCATGAAAACATACTTGTTAACTTGGGCATATGCTTGAGGAAGCATTTACCTAGGTCAGAACATGAGAATGTAAGGAGCAGATTGTATCTCACCAAGATAATTTGTGTTAGGATAGAAATATACCTAATGCCTTACTTGGTTGATAAATGGGATTATTTAGAGACCGATTAGAATTATCACATCACCCTCAAAGAAGTAGTTGTGAGGTAGCTAAGTTGAGCTAAATGATTAGGTGCACGAGAGTCCCTACTCATTTCCACGTAAACTACAGCCGTGAATTAATTGCCCACAACTATAATTAGCATTCTCGCTCACAATGAGTGTTGAGGCTAGTTTGTCGTGTTTAGAGGCTCAAGAAAGGCTATTTGAACATAGAAATTCTAATTATGTGAGATGACAATTGATAGTTTCGTACTTAACCCATTGCAATTCGTAATAGCACATGATTATCTTGTTTTAACTCTATGTTGCTCCTAGAGTGAATTCGTAGTATTTCGTTGGACCAAATTAGACTTAATTAAACCCCTTTTGAAAACTTCTATAATCAACATTTTTGGTATTTCTGCATATCACACTTGAACTAGATAGTTAGTGGAATGGGTCCAATTCCTCGTGGGTTCGACATTTCGATTCTTAAAAAGAGCCACTCATATTACTTGCACGACCTGCACACCCTGCGGTATGCGCGAATAGGACGAACAAGTTTTTGGCGCCTCGTTGCTCGGGACTCGGCGAAGTTTTGATAATATATCTATTTTTGTGTGATTTTTGTAAATTTCCTTAAGTGTTGAGAAACTTGGTCTTAGTCTCGACTTATTTGTGTGACAAAGCTGTCTCCGCCGAGTCAAGTTAAAAATAGAGAGCTTGTGGAACCGTTGCTTGAACCTCGAACGCCAAATCCATTGCAAAAAGCCGAAGAGACTTCAATAAAAAGGTACAACAACCACCCACGTGGGACAAGCATAATTGTCATCGGAAGGAGCGCACCAGTTCGCGAAGTGGCAATATCACAAGCGATGAATGTGAACTCTAGTATCCGTAAACCTGGGAGCTCCTGGAGGGAACTTTTGAGCTTAAATTAATATGGTGCAAATGTTACATTCTAGTGGTCAATTCACTCGAATGGCAATAATGAGACCTTTGAAGAGCACTTACGAGCTTTCTAGAGATTAGTGACACGTTTGTCCCCACCGGCTGTCCACAGATTATGTCCGACTCACCTCTTCCCATTTTCACTATTGAGAAGCGAAAAGTGGTTGAAAGTGGAGCCACCGAACTCCATAACTTCATGGGATGACTTGGCTAAGATGTTCTTATCGATTCTTTCGTGTGCAAGACCGCTAAGTCGCGAAGTGAAATACTCGCCCAAGCGTAAGCCCGATGAGAACTTATACTTGGCTTCGTAAAGATTCAAGTCAGCTGTTGAGAGACTAGACCCATACACAAAAATATTACTAGACTCGCATCGGGTGGCAAGCCTGAGAAAAACATATGATGAGTTGTACACCTTTGTTGAATGTAATTGCTCAAGGAAATCCGTGAGTGGCACAAATGTAGTCAGTTGGTGGGGCACGAAGAGATTAGGTTGGATAAAGGTTGATGGAATGAATGCCTTGCTAAATGCTAGCTAAATTTCGTTCCAAAGATCAGATAATGACTCGGTTTAATAAACCGAGTATGAACCAACACCAAAGGCAAAGTTAATGCGCCCTCGCCAGCTTCTCCCAAGTCAGGTGCTAATTTGTAATAATACCGGGCACAATGCATCTGAGCCAATCCAAAATTAGTCAATTTTGTTGAAATAGTGCATGTGAATTAATTTAATTTTTAAAACAATCTAACAAAATAAATTGCTATGGCCAACTCAATTTTCTTGGGGTGGAAACCAAAGCAAGTTATCGCACCCTCACCAACTGCCAGCATTTCAGTAATAGGCGTAATGATGGGCAATCGAGCAGCAGCATTGAGGAAACATTGCAGAAAATCATGGAGACCTAGATTGAATTAGTAGAAAATCAGGAGATGGCAAAAACCAAGAATCGCAGAAGTGGCCATCCGCAATCTTGAAAACAAGTGGGTCGTGGAGTAGCAACAATAAAATATGAGATCGCAAGGATTACCAAGCGACATAGATCCTAATCCCCGGCATCAATGTCACGGGCCTTAGAAGTGGAAAGCAATTACCGATGCAAGGCCTAAAGAGCTTGGCAGCGAAGTGCAAATGAGTTGGTTAGAGACCATCCACCAACACCGGAGCAAATCAGAGTGCTGGGACAAAAAATGCGCAACCTTCATTGCAGCCAGCACAGAGACCACCACCACCATCTCCAAGAAATTCAAAAGAGCAAGAGGAGGAATGGTGCCAAAAAGTTCTGCGAGAGTTTCAAAGAACTTCATATAAATTTGCCTCTTTATTGATGTTTTATGTGGAATGCCCAAGTATATAAATACTTGAAGTACGTGATGGAAAACAAAGTTAGCGTTGGTGGACGTCCAGACTATAGCACTGTCTCGAGAGTGTAGCCTGCTGTGGGTATTGATCAAGATTCCAAAGAAGCTCAAAGACCGTGGAGTTTTAACCTCCCCATAATTATTGGTAAAGCCGAAGTGCTACGAGCTTTGTGAGACTTAGGGGCAGCAGTTGATCTAATGCCCCTATCCTTATTCAAACCCTGGGGTTGGGAAACCGAGGCCAACGAGGTTGATGCGCCGCAACCGGGCCGATAAGTCGCGAGTGACACCCGATGGAATAATAGAGAACATTCTCATCAAAGTAGGTAAGTTCATTATACACATTTTATTATCTTAGATTTTCAGGTTGATGACCAGGTACACTTAATCTTGGGACGGCTATGCTTGGCCACCAGAGGAGCGGTGATTGATTTGAGAGCGGTGGACCCCGAAAATGAGGGTCGAGGATGATGAAGAAACTCTGCGCTTACCAAGAAATGAACCCATCCGCACACTACAAAAACCTTGTCAGGTTAGTGTGTTGTCAGAGGATGAGTGTGGGGTGGAGGATTCCACAGGTGCAAGGCCAAAGGCAATGTCAAATGTTCAGCCCGAAACCGGAGCAGCGGCCCAAATTGAGATTAGAAGTTGGAGGAAGAGAGGAACAGAATGGAGGTTGTTTCTTCCAAACAGCAAAAGAGAAGGAGATGGTTCTCGAAAGAGAACCCAGGTATGAGGATGTCCTGAAAAGTACAATCCACGTCAGCCGCGACGAAAATTAGGCGTCGTTTGGGAGGCAACCCAAGGGTACCCCAATTTGTTTAATTTTTGTTTGTGTTGATTTTGTTGCTTTCACTGTGTTTGTGTTTGTGGAAACTTAAGCACATATGGAAGGGAAGTTTGAGTACCGAGAAGGATGAAGCTAAAAAGCATGGAATAGAAGAAGTGTGGGGTCAAACACCCACCTAGGAGAACTGAAGAAAAGCATGCTTTTAGCTTGGCATGGAGGCTCATGGGAGTATTTCTCATCCTTGCAAATGTTAATTTGATGCTATGAGGACATAGCATGATTTAAGTGCAAGAGGGAAATTTCAAAAAAATTTGCGCTAATCTATTTTTGGTGAATGTAATGCTTGTGTGAAATTTTGGAGAAATTTGAAAATTTTGTGAGCCAAGCATGAATTATCAATTGCTGATTTTTCTTTTCTGGGTTCTTTCCGATTGTGGGGTCTTTGAACCGAAGAATAAAATTTTCTTTGTCTATATATAATGTTTTAGTCATCGTTAGGGACTGTTTCCGACTGTATGGATGGATGACGACCGCCTTGAGGAAAAATTAGTCGATAGGATTTTGGCTTTTGAACCCAGCTAATTTGAGCGTTTGATGTTCTTGTTATGTCCATAAATGTTTGTAAGATGCAAGTATGTGTAGTGTTGAAGATGCAAGTATAATTTGTTTGAGACACTTAGACTTTGAATTTGACTCAATATGATTGAAGCTTAATTCTGAATTTTTGTGATTAATGAGTAAGAGTTGGCCGAATGTGTCTTGAATTGAGTAATGCGCTATTAGTGTAAGGTTTTTGAGCATTCTGTAAGGCTAGGAGTGCCCATAACTTGCCTGGTGTGTTTATAAATGAATGAAGGATGTGAATTGTAGGAGATGATTATGTATTTCTTTGAATTTGATCCTAAATGTCATCCCTCACTTTACCTACCTTTGAATAATTAATCCTAGTTAGCTCCATTGAGCCTTAAGCCTATTCCTTTGATAGCTGCAATATAAGCTTAATCCTTTTTTCATTTAACCTTGATGTTGATCCAAAACTCCTAAGCGCTTAAGTGAAAAATCCGAAGGAGTAAAGGAGTGAGAAGAATGAAAAAGAAGGAAAAGTGGAAGTTGTAAAGTTGAGAAAGGTCAAGGGTGCACTTGTGTAAAATGGTTTATTATTAGTGCTGGAGTAAGAAAATACCAATGGCATTTATGTAACCTCTACTAATAAGCCAAAAGTGCCTAAATAAAAGGGTAAACATAAGAGGAAAAAGAAAGAAAGAGAAAAGGTAGCAAGGGAAGGAAAGTTTGTAATGAGGGAAGGATGTATTGTGCGTTTAGGGAAGATAGTCACCACATCGCCGAATAGTACCTACTCATCCTTAGTTACATTACAACCAAAAAGTCCTTTTGATCTCTACATTCATACATCCTCAAATTAGTGGAGTAAAACACTAAGGGAAAGCTTATGGGTCATTACATGATGCATGTGAATTCTTTGTGAGAGTGAGCGTAATTTATTCATGTACCCATACATGCTACTGTTTTTATGTGAAAATGGGTAACTCTCGCCCGCGGAGGGCATATGTTGAATGGCGATATAATTCATGGGGAGTTCTTAATCAGTTGATTTGCATGAGTTTGCAATGATTGAGAGTCGATTCTGAGGTTAAGTGAAGTCTTAGCGGAGTTGTATTTCATTTCAATGATTAAATTGTGCATGCTCTATTGTTAGCTTGTCATCTTAAATAATCATTGTAGTCGTAGCTTGAATTATTTTGCTAAATTAGCTATGTGTGAGTCTCCATATGCACTGAGATAAAAGGTTGTTCGAGGACGAACAAGGCTTTAAGTGGGGTTGTGATCTGAGCAAAAATACATGCCCAGTGATGTTTTATAATTTAATTTAGCTTGTTTGTCTAATTTATTTTATACATTTTCATGTAATTTTTATATAAATGTGAAATGATATGTACTAACCAACATGATTAGTCCTTGCTTTAGTAGGTTTTAATGAATTTGAGGAACTAATTCATAAGTTGGTGAAGTAGAGGAATGGAGTCGTGAGCAAATGTGCGAAGGTCGGCAAGGAGCATGCCTTGGCAAGGCCGGCCGGGCCATGCAGCGTGCCACGCACGTGTGCCGCGCCCATGCTCCGGCACCGCGAGAAGAGGCATCACGCAGTGCAGGCTCAGCTACGCGCAGCGCTGCCACAGGCCAACAGCAGCCCAACGCGCTGCTGAGCGCGTGTCACGCCGGCAGCGCGGTGACACTCGGCAGTGGGCATCCGGAGGCAATTCCAGAGCCTCCGCATTACCTCTGTAAGTCATGGAGGTTCGTGATGACTCCGCGGACAAGTAGCCATTCCACGACAAAGTTAATTTTTGCACGTTTCTCATTTACTATAAATCGGTCCCTTAGCTCCTAAAATCATTTGTCAACACTTTATTCTGAAAACCACCTAAAGAGGAAGGGAGAAGGGGGAGAACTCATCTAGGGTTTGTCAAATTCTCTCTTCTACCAATTCTTGTAAGTATGTTAATTTAGTTGTAGTTTCTTGTAGTTTTACGAACAGTAAGGCTAGAACCCTCCTAGGCTGAAGCCATGAATTTGATTGTGTTTTTAAGGAAATTTGTTGGTTTTAAGTTATTGATTGCTGTTTTTTGTCTTGATTTCGATTATTGGTTGTTTTTATGATTTATCACCATGAAAACATACTTGTTAACTTGGGCATATGCTTGAGGAAGATTACCTAGGTCAGAATATGAGAATGTAAGGAGCATACTTGTATCTCACGGTATAATTTGTGTTAGGATAGAAATATATCTAATGCCTTGCTTGGTTGATAAAACGGGATTATTTAGAGACCGATTAGAATTATCACATCACCCTCAAAGAAGTAGTTTTGAGGCTAAGTTGAGTTAAATGATTAGGCAATTAGAGTCCCTACTCATTTCACATAAACCACAGCGCAATTAATTGCCCACGAACTAATTAGCATCCTCGCCACAATGATGCAGTGAGGCTAGTTTGTCATGATTAGAGGCTCAAAAGGTCATGAACATGAAATTCTAATTATGTGAGACGACAATTGATAGTTTCGTACTTAACCCATTGCAATTCGTAATAGCACATGATTATCTGGTTTTAACTCTATGTTGCTCCTAGAGGAATTAGAATATTTCACACAAAATTAGACTTAATTAAACCTTCCGAAAACCTCTATAATCAAACATTTTTTTCGTATTTAATATCACACTTGAATTAGATAGTTAGCGGAATGGGTTCAGTCCCCAGGGGTTCATATCTCGCTCTAAAAAGAGTCACTCATTACTTGCACGACCCGTCATAATTTGCAGTATGCGCGAATAGGGCCGAACAACTCCCTTCAAAATCGATTCATAGTCTCAATTTGAATCGCAGCACTTTCCCTAGTTTTGGTCTTCATTCGTGATGAATGATCTCAAATGGGAGATATTGTAACACCTATATACTTTCTCCTAGACAAAATTCGTAGCGTTGTGTGAAAAACCATAGGAAAACCATAAAAAATTATGTCTCAGAGACTCCAATAATGCCAATGGACCGCTATGTCCAACGACCATTGTAGAGGGTCGTAGGTTGCTGTTTCTTCTGTGGTGGACACAACGAGACATAGGATGACCCACGAAATGAACAACGAGTCGTCCCGCTGTCCATTGAATCCTGAGTTCAGAGGATTAATGGAACTTTCCCGAGACAACGAGAGGGAACAACAGCCCGTGGTTACTTACCAACGAGCCGTTACTACCTCGTCAGTCTGGGCTTCTAGACCCCAAAAGAGGTGGATCACGAGTCATTGTGATGACTCATTGTTTCATGCCCAGCTTTTCCTACGTTTCTAACGGAAGGTATTAACAGCCCGTTCTTTGTTGTTTCAATGGACCGCGAGTATCCTCCCGTGGTCTTTCCAGAGAAGCCGCTTCAGAATTGAACCAACGACGGCTTTCAACGGGCCGTTGTTTGAACTAACGACGGCTTTCCAACGGGCCGTTGTTCAAGGTCTAAGTGCTTTTTAGTTCTTTCTGCCAGGGGTATTTTAGTATTTTCCCAGCTTTTTAAACTTGAAACCAGGTCATTTTAGGTTCATATAGGAGGCAATTAAAGGGTTAGAACGTAATTTTCCTTCATTCCTCTTAACTCCCTCAAGAACAACGCAAGAACTTCTCCTCGAGCTAATGAGCACAGCAAGGGTTTGATATTCTTCTGCTCCTTTTCAGGGATTTTCACCAGGGTTTCTTCACAGGTATGTGGAATCTAGCAAGGAGATCCTTCTCCCTTCGGTCCCCAAAAATCTCTCTTTCCACTTTCATCCTAGCCTTGAGATTGTGAATTTGAAGATAATGTTATTGTTCTTGATTAATCTAAGTGGAATCCTATCCTATGTTAATTGTATCTACTTTCCACCAGTTTGTAACTAAATGATTCTTGTTCCAGCGAATTATAGATTTAGCCCTAGCTCTTAAAAAGTCAGTATCAAGAATCCTCTGTTTAAGCATTAAATTCTTGAGAATTGTCGTGACCGCCGAGTTAGGGCTCCTATAATAATTGTATGTGTTAGAAACTCGCTTACATGTATGTTAGTCAGATTCAGTTAGAAAGTCTATATACTTTGTATTACTCAGAATTGTCAGTTCAATTTCAGTCAAAATACTAGAATATCCAAAGTGTTAGTCGAAATGTCAACTCGATCAATTTGACTATGCACTCGAGGTGTCATGGTGCCTCTCAATTATCAGAATCAGACTCAAATTATAGTTTCGTTGGTCCAGTAGGTGGTCATGACATTTCATTTATATATATTTATAGCTTTGACCAGCCCTAGGACCCCAATTCAGTTTATAATTTATTCTTAGACGGTTACGACGCTTCCAGATAAGCAACCCGACTAGTCTAGAACCTAGTTTTAGAATCCGGGTCTTATAAGACTCTAGAAATTTCAGTTATATGTCCCTAAATAGTCTTTGACCCCAGTTCTGTTTACCAATCTAGCAGTTCAAGATAGGTTTCAAAGGGGAGTAGGACTTAGCACCGAGAGGGTCAGCCTGGGGCGCACCTGTGTTCCTGCACAGCCAAGCGCCGTAGGTTACAGTATACTTGGCCTGATTGGCTTACAAGTTTGTGATCACCCAGTTCATGCCTTTATACCCTGGCAAGGTATACTAGGTCCTATCGGTTGGGTGTATATATCGGACTCCACGCCTAGCTCACGTGATTATATGCCTGCTATAGACTCCCACTAGTCACCCACTCAGCTTAATAAGTAGCTCAGTTCAGTTTCAGCTCTAGCAGCTCGGCTCAGTTTAGTATAGTATCTAAGATTCAGAACTTTTAGACTTAGGTACGTTCCTTGACCACCAGACAGGTTATCTTAACTATGGTTAGTTTATTTCATTGTCTGCATCACCTATCAATTGGTCAGTGCATGTCTTCTTTCGCCTTAGTCATCTATATATTCATCACTATGCTTCTCTCACTTACTCAGTACATTCAAAGTACTGACGTATACTTTTATGTTGTATCATTTTTTTGATACAAGAGCTGTGTTCTCAGCTCCGAAGATCGATGGCCACCAGCCTTACCTTCTATCAGCCACAGCTAAAGAATGTGAGTCTTCATATTCAGGCCATATTTCATTACATTTCAGTTTTTTTATCATTATCGTTGACTTGTAGTTAGCTGGGGCTTGTCCTGCAAACAACTCCTCCGTTAGGATGGCTTCGCAATACGTAATTTGATTTCGCATTCTCGCATATTTTAAATCTCTAGGTTCGCTTTTTTAATTTTCATAAATGCTATTACGTATTATTTCAAATCTTCCACTATGCATGCTTTACTCAAAACACCAATGTATGATAGACCAAGGGTTGACTTGGGGTTACTTGTGACTCCGGCACCGTGTTCCATCCAAGGTATAGACTCGGGTGTGACAAAGCAGTTTGACTCAATGTTTAGTTTTACTCCACACTATCGATTTTTTAGCTTTGAGTCAATCGATTCAAGCATATTGTTATGTTATGTTATGATCTCAAAGAATGGCGCCCTACTTTAGATTTTACTCGTTATGTTTTACGTTATGCATGTTCTTAAATGATTTTTACTTATTTAAGCAGCTTTACTTACCCAGATATCCGGTACATTTGCCACTAACCGCATACTCTATGTGTTGCATCGTTTCATGATACCTAATTTAATTTTCAAGCTCAATCCCGTTCATAGTCAATATTCCGAGTTAGCATCTTACGTTGTTGGTGGGTCCTCATCTCCCGAGGACTAGACTTATTCACATTTCCTTTATGTATTTCAGCCACTTATTGGAGTTAGCTGGGGTCCCGTCCCATCAACTTGTCATGTTTAGAGGCTTTTCGTGACAAAGGATGTATTCGGTTCGTATTGTGTATTCGATGCTGTGTTTAATTTAGACTTCCGCTATGATTATCTTGTTGATTCTTTTAGTTTTATCGAAAGTGAGTTAAATGTATGTTCATTCCATGAGTCGACTTGAAGTCTCTGCGGCTCCTTTTCCGTGGCCGCGATTCCCTGCCTCCGTTCGGGTCAAAAACTTGGTATCTGAGCCATAGTCGAAGTGTCCTAGGGTGTCCGAAAGCTGCATGGAGTAGAGTCTTCTTCATGGGTGAAGCACGCCACACTTATGACGTAAGAGGCTACGAGACATTTAGGAAATGTTTCCTCTTTCATGATCTATGTCGTACATGAAATGTCTTCATATCCTTCTAATACATGCTATTCGCGATTGCAGAATCAAGGTCCCCAAAGGGTAAATGGTAGAAGGAATGGAATGACAAGGCCACGAAGATGGCAACGGAAATGGGCACTCATACAGTTCCACTGCTTCTCGAGGAGCACCGTGAACGTAGCCTGCTGCCCATGCCGAATTTAGTGGCAACTATTTAGATGTCAGCAAGCTTTGACTGCTCAGCCACGAAGGTGCAAGGCACATATCCCCAAAAATGGTAATGTGGCGGTGACTCGAGTTAGGATTTATTAAGGATCTAACCCGTCGTGAGTTCCTCAGTCAAAGTGGATGAGGATCCGTATGAGTTCATAGATGAGATTGTGAAGATCACCAATTCATGGGGGTGAATGGAGTTGAGTGTGCGGAGTTGGCCTCATACCAGCTGAAAGGGGTCGCACACATCTGGTTTCGTTAATGGAAAGATAATAGGCCATCGGAGCAGGTCCCGTCACTTGGGAAGAGTTCCAAGTTGCATTCTTAGATGGTTCTTTTCCTCATGAGATGAGGGAGGTGAAGGCAACAAGTTTGTGAATCTAAGCAACGGAGAATGACAAATGGCAGTGAGTATGCCCTTGAGTTTATTCGCCTATCGAAGTACGCCCCGATGTTAGTGGTTGATCAGAGGGCGCAGGTGAGCAGATTTATTCATCGTATGGTGGGCTATTTGGAAAGGATTGTAGGGACCGCCATGCTCACCAAGATATGGATTTTCCTAGGATAGTTTTGTACGCCCATCGGAGGAGGCGGCACACCTGAGAGAGAGGGAGGCCAAGAGGGCCTGGACTGACAGCCACTGCATTCTCACAAACAGGTCAGGTGGTGGGCACCGACAACATACCCACCAGAGGTCTCTCTGCACTCTAGCATCTTCAAAGGTTGAGTGTGCCATCAAGGCTCAGGGCACGATCAAAGGGGTGAACATCGTGATCTAGGGGTCGAGCAGCAGACCCACAAATTCTAGTATCCCAGCTTGTCGTAGATGTGGTTGGGGGCACACGGGCTAGTGCTTAGCAGTACAAAAAGCTTGTTTCTGTGTGTGTGTGGGTCGTGACACATGCTCGGGATTGCCCAAATAGGGGCAAGACCATGATGGGGCCGAGGCCTGGGGCCTTTCAGTTCAGCAGCCCCACTCGCACGCTCAGCACATCAGGGGCATCTACCAATGGCAAATGATGTAGCACCAAAACAAACATTCTTATCCATTAGCATCCTACCAGGATCAGAGGTATCTCTCCGGATATGGTCACTAGTATGTTACGAGTTTCCATCTCGATGTTTATTCTTTTGTTAGATCCGGGGCTACCTTTGTATTTTGTGACACCTTATATGGCCAGTAGCTTTTCCGGAGTTAGTCCCGAAGTCTTTTCAAAACCCTTCGAGCCCTACTCCAGTAGGTGATTTAGTGATAGCTAGGACGGGTGCATAGAGGCTGCCCAGCCTCGGCCCCCGTAGTCATCTCACAGATTTGATAGAGTTAGCCATAATCGATTTGATGTTATCCTCGGCATGGATTGGCTATTTGCATGTTATGCCTCAGTTAATTGTAGAACCCGGGAAGTAGAATTCAGATTTCTAAGTGAGCTAGTCTTAGAGTGGAGGGGTAGTTCGCTTGTGCCTATAGTCATTTTATTTCCTACCCAAGGCAAACGATGATTTCTAAAGGTTGTGTGTACCATCTAGTTAGGTTTAAGGATGCGACGTCTGAGACCCCAACTTTTTAGTCTGTCCTAGTAGTATCTGAGTTTCTAGAGGTCTTTCCCGATGACTCACTGGGAATCTCTCCTGAGTGGGAGATTGATTGATATTGACCTTCTTCCGACACGCAACCTATATCTTTCCTCCTTACATAATGGCTCTAGTTGAGCTAAAAGAGTCAAGGAACAGCTTGGAAGGACCTCGTTAGATAAGGGTTTCATTAGATCGAGTGTCCCCATGGGGTGCACCAATTCTCTTGTCCTAAAGAAAGATGGTTTTCACGTGTATTACCCATCGGTAATTGAACAAAGTCACCATCAAGAATAGGTATCCTCTACCCAGATTGATGATTTATTTGACCAAATTGTGGTGCCAAGGTGTTTCTCGAAGATAGATCTCATATTCGGGTACCATCAGCTTAGGGTCTCGGGAGAGTGACATCCCGAAGACAAATTTTTAGGGATGCGCTATGGTCATTATGAGTTTCTAGTTATGTCTTTGAACTAACGAATGCTCCTACGCCTTTATGGACTTGATGAATGTAGTTCAACCTGATACCTATATATATTCGTGATTGTGTTTATTGATGATATCTTGATATACTCTCGGAGGGAGGAGAAACATGCCGCTCATTTGAGAATAGTGCTTAAGATTCTCATGGATCGCCAACTATATGCCAAATTCAGCAAGTGCGAGTTTTGGTTAAACTCCGTAGCATTTTTACACCATGTGGTATCAAGTGAGGGCATAAAGGTGGATTCTCGTAAAATAGAAGCGGTAAAGAGTTGGCCTAGACCAGTTGAACCCTTTAGATATTCTGTGAGCTTTTTAGGTTTAACCCCATATCATTGAAGATTCGTGAAGCGTTTTCATTGATTGTAGCACCTTTGACCAAATTGACCTGAAGAAGCGTGAAATTCCAATGGTCGAGGTCAGAGAAGAGCTTCCAAGAGTTGAAGACACGACTCTACCTCAAGACCGGTGTTAACCCTACTCCGAGGGTACCGATGGGTTCGTGGTGTATTGGGTGATTCTTCAAGGATCGACTTGGGTGTGTGTTGATGCAAAGACGTGTTTATAAAGACATGCCTCTAGAAAGTTTGGTGCTCATGAGAAGAATTACCCGACCCATAATCTTGAATTGGCCACAAAGGGTATTCTCCTTGGAAGATATGGCGATTAATATTTGTAATGGGTCCATGTGTATGTGTTCGCGTAACCCTCAAGAGTTTACTATATGTGTTTACCTTAAGGACCTCAATCTTCGAAAAGGAGGTGGTTGGAGCTACTTAAGGACTACTAGCATGAAAGTGTGCTTTACCATCCGAGTAAGGCTAATGTAGTTGCGTATGCACTTAGTAGACTTTGCCATGGAGAGTGTGTCTCATGTGAGTAAGGGAAGAAGGAACCGGTGAAAGATGTGCATCAACCGGCAAGGTTGGGAGTCTGGTTGGAGGACCTGACCGATGGCAGAGCAATATTCGTAATGGATCGAATAATCATTGGTGACTGATGTAAAAGCTAATGAAGATGAGGACCCGATTTTTGTAAAGTTAAAGGAAATCGTTCAGACCGAAGGCAGAGGCCCCAAAGGGGTGAGATGGTGTGCTTGGTACTGTGGTTGCTTATATGTTCCATGTTGATGATTCGAGGAACCGATGTTGCAAGAGAGTCATGGATCCCGGTATTCAATCCATCCAGGTGCCACCAAGATACGCTGACTGGCTTGGAAGCCTATTGGTGGAATTCCATGAAGAGACACATGGTTGTAATAAGGTCTTACCATTTGATAGTAAAATGCTGAACAAGGCTGAGCGTTTTCGTATACAAATCTAATTATGGAAGGAGAAACCAATATGATTCTTCATATATTTGCTACATCATTGCATACATGACTTCATTTTAGTTTTAGGCAATGTCTGGTGCTTCATTTTCATTATCAAAACATGGATCTAATGTGAGGACTACGTCAAACAATATATCCGAGCTAGTTCGCTGCAGTGGAGTTCCCTGTCCATAATATCACATAGAGGTACCTAATGTACCTCTTAGTTTTCGAGGTTGTTTAAAAAAGGACTTAGTACTTAGGTTAAGATCACACGCATTTCACCCACAAACGGCATGGTCAAGCGAAGCGGACAAATCGTACTCTTTGGAGGACATGTTGAAAGCATGCGTGATCGACTTCAAGGGTAGTTGAGATGATTACCTGCCCCTGATCGAGTTTGCATACACAACAACCATTATTCCAAAGATTCAGATGGCACCATTCGAGGCTGTCTATGGGCGGAGATGTAGGTCGCTCTATTGGTTGGTTAAAAGTTGGTGAAGCCGTGATGATAGGGCCGAATCTTATTTATGAGGTTATGGAGAAGGTTCAATTCATACGGACAGTTGAAAACAAATTTCCTCAAAGTCGCTAAAAGTGGCCACGCCGATATGAGTAAGGAGGGAATTAGAATTCATGTGATGATTGGGCAGCCAAGGGTATCTCCCATGAAGGGAGGATGTGGCTTGGGAAGAAAGGAAAAACTCACTCGTTATGTTGGCCCTCAATGAATTGTAAAACGGGTTGGCAAGGTGGCATATGAGTTGGAGTTGGACTCGAAATTAGCTTCTATGCATCCTATTTTTCATGTATCGCTCCTTAAAGAAGTATTTGGGTGATCCAAATTTCAGTTGTTCCTGGGAGGATAGTGTTGGTGTGAAAGACAACCTTAGTTATGAGGAGTGTTTAGTAGAAATACCTAACAAGTTTGAAGGATAAGGAAAAAGAAGTAGCTTCGGGCCAAGTATTATGGAGGAATCAAGATGTTGAGGGAGCTACATGGGAAGCCAAAGCAGATATGATAGCTAGATATCCACATTTATTCACTATCGGCCTGGCCTAACTTGAGGTATCGCTTGTCCTAAAACCTCTATTTAGTTTTCTATGCCTACACATGTGCCCAAGTTTCTTTTGTATATATAAATATATGTATGATTCGTGAATTCACCATCTATGTAGTCTGACCTGAGATAGTCATTCCATCAAGCCAAACTTTAGTCATCAAAGATTCGAATATGATGATTGCATTTCTATGCTTTTCTATATGTTTTCCAACGTTCAAGGACGAATGTTCCCAAGGGGAGATATTGTTATACCTCAAATCTCAAAATCGACCTGAGTTGAAATGGAGAAAAAACTTCTTAAAACTAGTATCGTGCACAAACAACATTGTGAGGTGACCCATGAGAGCAGCCCACGAGTCCTGATGTGACTCATGGTGAGGCTCAAGAGTTGGGTTTGAAATTTGGAAATAGAATTTAATGACGTGACCACGAGTCGTGGTCAGCCCCACGACTCATTAGGGTCGGCTTGTGGGGAGTGGTGATTGAGAAAGAAGAAGGTGAAGATAGTGTGTACCTAACGGAAGGTCCTCATGAGTCGTGGTCAGTCACCACGAATCATGGAATAAGTCGTGGTCGGGGTCACCACGAATCATGGAATGAGTCGTGGTCACCGATGGAAGTCATTTGAAAATCATAGGCAAGGCGGTACAGATGAGTGATGACCACGAGTCGTGGTCACCTGGGCAAGACAAATTATGAAGTCTCCCGTTGCGAGCCCCGCACGACCTAACAAAGGTACTTGACGGATGATGCCACGAGCGTGGTCAAGGGTGATTGAGTCGTTAGGTCCCTCATGGGAACTATTAACTGGCAGTTATTTTCGCAATTTAGTAAGGGCTTTTTTCATCATTTCTAAGATTCTAAGGCCTAAACTACATCGTTTTGAGTTATGAATGATGACTTTAAAAGGGGGTTAAGTTCATTTTAGGCCATTTACATTCATGCATGCAAGAGTGATAGTCTAGAGAGGTGATCAAGGCAAATCCTTCAAGGTTCTCTTCAATTTCTTCTGGGCATTCAAGAAAGGTAAGAATTAGCTTTAATCGATATGTAGATTATGAATGAGTGAATCCTTTCACACCCAAGCCCAATCCTTCTCTAAATCATAAATTTCCTATGTCTAATCTATGGGGTTTTAACCCAATGCATAAATTTCCTAATTCTCTACATGGGTATGATTTAAATATATTTCTACTATTGAATTATGAAGCATGGAAAAGTTTGATGGTTTAATTAAAATATAATAAGTTTTGTAACAGTGTTACACAAAAGTTTATATAGATTTTATGGATGAATGTACAGACATGTGGTGCCATGATTTGAAAAGTATAAGTTTTCAAGCTTGATCTGTGTTTGGTAATCATATTAAAAAGAATTGAGTATTCAAGATGTCAAGGTTAGCAATGCCCACATGTTCAAGTATGATTTATGATTTCCTGAATTAAGTTTACCACATGATTTTGGAGCGAAGACTCCCAATTATTTTTCACTTTGTGGTATGTTTTGAGCTAAAGATTCTCATATGCATGATTTCAGATTTGAGATATTTGATTAATGAGCTTCATCAATAGACGATGTTGAGCTGCTGAAAATGATCTAGAGCATATGCATGTTTTTGGGAGTAGTGTCTAGCAATCGGCAGGCGAAGGGTCGATCCTATGCCTCGTAATCATACACATAGGTTTATACTTATATATATATATATATATATATATATATATATATATATATTACTTGGATCTTCCCTTGTAAGCTATCCCATTCCCTATTGGGCCACGAGTTGATATCGAGATCATGGTATCGCCCCTAGCCCCCGGAAGGCTTTGACGGCTACCCACTGGAGGATAGTTTGGACCACGTAAGCTCTATCAGGAAGGCTCAAAAGACGAGTCTCCCATTGTTCCTCATGATTTCAGTTATGCATAACATCACCATGAATTATATCTATATATATTCTAGCAGGTTTGACTCTAGGTCCAGCTTTACCTATTACTATCAGATTTCCACTTTGAGTCGCTCGATTTAGTTATGATGTTATGTTATGTTACATCTTAGGAAAAGAATGCATGCAAGCCCTACTCTCAAATTTTATTGTTATGTTTTACATTATGCATGTTCTTAAATGATTTACTTATTGCCGGTTTTACTTACCCTGCAAACTCGGTACTTTTCATATACCGACTGCATACTCTATGTTGTATCGTTTCATGATACAAAGATCCCATTTCAGTTCACCCGCTCATAGTCGGGCCCGAGTTAGCATCTTATCATTACAGAGTCCTCATCTCCCGAGGACTATACTTATACAGATTTTCTTTAAGTATTTCCAGTTTCAACTTTATTGAGTTAGTTGGGGTCTTGTCCCATCAACTCGTCATGTTTAGAGGCTTTTCAAATAAATGATGTATTTGGCTTCGATTGTGTATTCTAATGTTATGTTTAATTTAGACTTCCAACATGATTATCTTGTTGATTCTTCGCTTTGTCGGTCGAGTTAGGTGTATGTTCATGTCATGGGTCGACTTGGAGTCTCTCGGGGCTCATTGTCCCGTGTTGCATCCCGGCTTCCATTCGGATCGTGACATATTTTCATTTAAGTTGAATGCTAATATTACTTTATTTTCTTCAAATAACCGTGTGATTAACTCTAAAGGTATCGTGAATTAACATAAAGCTTGCCAAATACAAAAAGGTTTTACACAATTTGGAGGAGTAAAGAATTGTTAAAAATACATTTGGTAAAATGTCAAAGAAAATATATCTTTGATGATTATTTTTTGCAAGTTAATTCTAAAAGCAGCTCAAATGTTTTAAATTCAAATTAACTTAAATTATGTCGGAAGGTGAAATAAGGTCCAAATAGACTTTCCAACTTACAATCTTAACTTAAGTTTCTCTAATTTCTCAAGTGATTAAATAAGATATTTTGTATTTGTTCCAAGTTATGAAGATGAATTTAATTTAAACTTAGAGAATGAACAAAGTCAAATTTTATTGAGTTTACTAATAAAAATTTAATCGTTAAAGTTATTTCATGAGGAGATAACTATAGAGCAACTAAGTATCAAATAAACTCCTTTCATTTTTTAAAAAATATATAAGTTCTTTTTAAGTTCAATAATTTTCTAACTTAAGATGCTACTTCAAGCAAGTTCACACTCTTTTAGCTAAAACTATTTAAATTCGTCGATAATTGTATTTTGAATTTTAGATGCATAACACCTTCCTTAAAAACTTATCTCTTTTTTCTTTTAAAAATAAAAGATTTTTATAAGCACATTTTAAAATGATTTTTTAATTCCATATAAATTAAGTGACAACTTTGTTTATTCAATAGCCAAGTTATTGGTACACTTTTAGTTTTATGTAAAAGCGGATTGTGTTAACAATCATTTGAGCTTTCACAGACATTTGACATGTGGTCCACATGTCCAACATATGACCTCAGATTGTAATAATTTCATGTAACTTCAGAGACTTTGAATTTTCAAAATTTTGATTCCAACATACGGTACAACATGCAATCCGAGGTAGGCTTCACATCTCAATACTTGTAGCTTGAATTTTTCACTTTCAGAACTCATTATAAGCTTCTCCAACCATGCAGTTGCATGTTGATTATGCGACTCATATGTCCACTGCATCTCGACTCAATTTTTTCAACTTTGTTTCTTTCAATTCTTCTAAATACTAATCTTTTTGTGTACTTAGTAATAATGCCTAGATATTAACTTTCACATGTAAACACAAAATTTTTCATGGCTTGAATTTAATCAAAATATTTAACGAGTTTAAATTTAACCCGATTTTGAAACGTGTTACAAGTATTTATCCTAAGCCATTGGCATTAAAGTGTGTCATTATGACAACCTAAAGGAGCCATATATATACATATATATATATTTCATCTAAATAAATGGCGAATGATATGTGCATATAGGTATAACATGAATAAAAGTATATATCAATGATTATGTCGATGCATGTTGACAATATCATATGATGACAACATCTTATCCTTGATGTGCCGTGAATTTACAAAGACTATGGACGCTCAAAACTAAGAAAATAGCATGGACTTAGGTGTATTTATGTGGATATGAGGCATTTTTCCTTTGATTTCAGGATAAATGGGTGTTGGAACAATAAATTGCAAAAGGAAGCTAAAAGTGTGCAAAAGGATAAAAGTGAAGACCACAAGATGATCCGTAGGATGGACCTACAAGTCATAACAGGACCTCGATCAAAAGATGAAAGTTTACTCCGAAAAACCGAACTTATGAAACTTGTCACGGATCGTACCATGGTGGTATGAGTCGTGGTAAGCTAGTCGTGATGAAATCCAGAAGAATTGCATAGAAGGATGATTCTTAGTACAAGAGCACCCTACGACCCGTGAGATGAAGGTACGAGCCATACCATACCTACGTGGTGAAGTTCGAAAAGTTTAAAAGATCGTGATCAAGTCATGTCAATGTATGAGTCGGGCATCGCTGGTACGAATTGTACCTTGGCCCAACACTTAGCCAAAATTCAGCCAACACTCTAAGTCACGAGTTGATGTCAATGATCCGTGAGAAGCCCTACGAGTCGTAGGTGGATCTGACGAGGTCGGTAGCGTATAGGAAATCACCCTTAGTTTAGGAAAAGGATTCTTGTGTCTCTATAAATACTTTTATGTTTTATTTTTAACGGAGGACGACGAGTAGACTTGGTCTTTAGTAGGAAACATTGTAGTAAGCAATTTTACATTATTGGAAGAGATATTTGAGTTGGTTCAACTCGCAGATCAAACCTTTCTTGAATTCATCTTGTTCTTGCTGCTTATTATTCAAGATTCCGTGGTTTAATTGAAGGAATTATTTTTCTCAATCATCTTTGTAAGTATTGTTATATGTTTTCAATAATGAACATAAATCACAACCTTGTAACTATGAGAGGCTAAAAACATCCATAGCTAGGGTTGTGGGAACCATGCATGACACCAAGTTAGGTTTGCACAAAGTGAGTTTAAACCAATAAATACTTATATTGTATTCTCTTCATCCTTAACGATTCTTAGCGGTGTACAACGTTAGAAAGTGCCTTCAAATTCTTTACTTGCTTTGGTCGAAGAGGTAGAGATTAGGAAAAGAATTACAATAGAGCCTGATCTTGATGATCATTATTAACTTGAGCTGTGGTCGCAGATAGTTATATCTCGAAACTTAGTGATAACGGCTAATTTTCAAAACTCATGAAACTTGGTTGAGTAATTGAGGATAATCATCTAACAGGGGATTGGTCGATCGTTTGTTGAACCAAGACGTGGGCCTGTGGCAAGTATTGGTAAAGATCACGAAAGTATATCCAAATAAGTATGAACCCATGGGGAACACAAACCCTAGTTATGCTTTAATTATTGATTCACACCATAATCTAACTGCTGCTTATTTTTATTATTGCTTTCATTAGAATTCCCCATTGTGAAGTAATTACCATACAAGTTCATCTACCGGCCGTAATCTGTATCTTCTGCGATTCCCTGGTTCGACCTCAACCTATAAGTTTGTTCTTTATTGACAACGCTTGCTTCATACTTCAGTTGAAGTGTGCTCTGAGCGTTATCAAAAAGTGGCGACGTTGCTGGGGAATACGAAGACTAGGTTATTAGTTTGATTTGACGGTTGGTAGTTACTTTACTTTGACGTTTTCTTTTCTTTTGCTTTTATTTTGTGACATCCTCGTGTTTTCATCTAGGGATACACACTCCACTCAAACACCCATAGATGGAACACAATCAACTGCCAACCTTAATGGAAGAAATGTTGACTAATGATACTTTGGCAGCTGTGATAATGAACTATGGAGACTATGGGAGCCTGTAATACACGTAGACCGTTAATGACTTAAATGGGATAGGGTCTTATAGCTACATCCCAAATAAGCTAGACCTGATTTAAAGAACCGTCAACACCACCGGCCAAACCATCTGTGGAGGAACCACCTATCCTTGAGCTGAAAGCACTACCTCCATATCTCAAGTATGCATTCCTTGGAGAAAACAACACCTGCCGTTATAGTTGCAAGAACCTTATCCGATGAGCAAGGTGGAATCCGTGGTCAGCCATATTGAGAAGATATAAGAAGGCACCGATAGACCATAGCTGATATCATCAGAATTCCACCAGGAATGTGCACCCATAATATCCAACTGGAACCAGACCCTAAGCCAAGCACAGAGCACGCCGTCACTTGAACCCGCCCATGCAAGAAGTGGTAAAAAAGGAGATTATCAAGTGAGATAGACATTAGTAATCTATCCCATAGCCGATTACCAATGGGTAAGTCCTTGCTAATGTACCAAAGAAAGGGGGATTACGGTGGTCCCCAATGCAAAAATGAGCTTCGATACCAACATGAACACACAGATGGCGTGTATGCATGGACTACGTGAGTTCAACCACCGCACCTGTATGATCACTTTCCAATGCCATTCTCGGATCGTGATGCTGATAGACTCGCAAAAAGAGAGGATGGTACTTCCTTGACGGATATTCCGGTTACAATTAGATCACTATTGTTTAGAAAATTAGAGAAGACCACCTTACTTGTCCATATGGGACCTTTGCTTTCAAAGGAATGCCATTCGGATTGTGTAATGCTCCAAACCCACTTTTCAGCATTGTATGATGTCCATATTTTCGTACATGGTAGAAGACACCATCGAAGTGTTTATGGATGATTACGTAAGTGAGTCATTCGAGTCCTCTTTTAAGCATCCGGAAGAGTTCAAAAGATGTGAGGAAACCAACTGGTGCTAAATTAGAAAAATGTCATTTCATGGTTAAAAAGGGCAGAGAGGCCGGGCCATAAAATCTCGGGAAAGGGGATCGAGGTGGACAATGTGTGAAAATTGAAGTTATCTCAGGATTGCCACCCCTATTTCCATCAAAAGGGGTCGAAGCTTTTTAGGGGTACGCAGGTTCTACCGACGCTTTTCATGATTTTTTTTCAAAATAGCACAACCATTGTGCAAACTATTGAGAAAGAGGTAAAGTTCGTATTCGATGAGGCATGTCTGGGCCTTTGAGTGCTTCTAAAGGAAAAGCTCACTACTGTTCTATCATACTCTGCATTGGTCTTCACCCTTTGCAATCGCCTCATGCCAGCTGTGTCAAGCCTGGGTGCCGTTTTTAGGTCAAAGGAGAGCAATAATCTTTCATCCAATCTATTACGCTAGCAAGACACTAAATACAGCCCAAAAGAACTACACAGTCATGGAGCAGGAATTATTGGCGTGGGTATTTGCATTTGAAAATTTTGAGAGTATGACCTTGCTCGAAACCAAGGTGATCGTCACTGCACCATGCCGTAACAGGTAAATTCGATGTCTAAAAAAGAGGCCAAACCCAGATTAATTTGATGGGTACTCTTGCTCCAAGAATTTGAATTTGAAGTAAAAAGATAGAAAAGGGAACAGAGAACCAGGTGGCAGATCATCAATCCAGACTTGAGGGTCAAGCAAAGGAGCATATGGAGGTTGAGATCAACGATGTATTCCTGCATGAGCAAAGTTAGCCGCATCTGTGACTTGATCCCTTGGTTTTCTGAGATAGATAACTATTTGGTTAGCGACTTGCTGCCAACAAACATGACCCTCAACAGAAGAAGAAGTTCTTATTTGATGTCCGACGATATACTATGATGAACCATATTTATTCCCGCATTTGCGCAGATGGGATCATTTGTAGGTGTGTCCCTAAGTGGAGATGTTGATCATTATGGAGGCATGCCATTCATATCATGTAGGGGGACATCATAGTGGCACCAGAACAACACATAAAATTCTTGCAATGCGGGTATTATTGACAACTATTCATCAAGATGCATACGACCTTGTCAAGTTGTGCGATCGGGCAAAAGGCAAGGCACATACCCGCAAACATGAGCTGCCATTAACCCCCATTTTAGAGGTAGAACCTGCTTGATATGGGGGGATTGATTTCATGGCCCATTCATTAGCTCATATGGGATGAAGTACATTCTGGTGGCTGTGGATTATGTATCAAAATGGATGGAGGTTGTTGCATTGCCAAACAATGAAGGCAAAAGTTAAACATTTCTTCGAAAGCATATCTTTTCCAGTTTGTCACTCCTGCAGCTATCATCAGCGATGGTGGATCACATTTCAAGAATCACCCTTCAAAATCCTTTACCGGAGAAGTACGGTGTCAAGCAATAAGGTAGCTTACACCTTTCATCACCCTCAATGAGTGGGAAGGTAAAAGTTTCTATTAGGAAATCAAGACCATTCTAGCCAAGATAGTAGGGAGCCAGCTCAGCGTGTATCATTAGGAAGCTTGATGATGCATTGTGGGCCTCGCTGACAGCATATAAAACTCCTATTGGCTCATCACCTTACCAACTGGTTTATGGTAAAGCATGCCACTTACTAGTTGAATTAGAGTATAAAGCAATAGTACTTAAAAAGCTAAATATGAATTGGAATGAGGTTGCCAAGCTAAGATTGAACCGTATTAATGAGTTGGATGAATTTCGACTTAAGGCTTATGAGAGTGCAACCATTTATAAAGAACGAATGAAGATCTATCATGACAAAAAGATTACAAGAAGGGATTTTAGCCCGTACGACTCGTATTGTTGTTTAACTTAAGATTTGGCCGCACTCGGGAAGTTGAAATCTAGATGGATGGGACCTACAGTAGTGCAAGTGTCTCCATATGGTGCAGTGGAACTTGAGAACAAAGAGAGGAAAAGGTTCAAAGTAAATGGGCAAAGAATAAAGGTGTATTTAGGAGATGAAGATGAATTGAAAAGAGTGGAGGAAATATGCCTTGGATGATACCTAAGAAGTCACAAAGTAACATCGCAATGCAATGCTAAATCAGGCGCTGCATGGGAGGCAACCCATGGAAGAAGAAGTTTGAGTAGCCACAGGTATGTCCCTTTTCCCTTCAAGCTTATATTTTGTGCTTCAGGGACGAAGCTTAGCCTTTAAAAAGGGGGGTGTACTTGTATTTTTGGAATTTTTGTCGCCCGAGGAGCTGCCGTGTTTCTTTTCCCTCAGACTGCGATCTAGTAAAACTGGCATGTGTAGGATTTTTGTTTTTAGTTGTGATTTTTGTTTGATTAGAAATTAATTTAGGGGAATACTCAAATGCAATGAATATGCACTAACTTTCGTTTTTGAAAATTGGCCTTGTTTAAAAATTTTGCTGTGTATTTGGTGACAACAATGCATGATTTCTGTGGACATTTTATGTCATTTAGTTATTATTAGTGCTAGTCTTGTTAAGCCATGTATAAACCAAGATGGTGTAAAGTGGAAATAGTTCATGTACCATATGTGAGTGAGGTCTTAATATTTGTTGCGCATTTTGTCAGCTCTAACTTTGCCGGTTGGTCTCGCATAGGTTGAGGAAGGCTGGTTAGATATGATCATAGGCCATTTTTGTGTTAGTTCACTTTTATCCTATATTGCGCTACCAAAGTGTCATGAATCCCCGATCCCAAGTTTGAGCCTTAATTGACCAATATTTCTTTGATTTACCCGGCTAACCGTACCTATTCGTTTATACGAACCTGTTTGGCCCTGGTCCTTTTTTGATATAGAACCTCAACATAAGCAAAATGCTTAAGTTGAGGGTATAAAGTAGGGGTGCATAAATAGTGGGAAGGGGAGAAAAGGAAGGAAAAGAAAAAGAAGAGAATAAAAAATGGCGAAATAAGGTGTGATGGGGTGAAAAAGTAAAAACTGAATATTTGAGAATATTGAAAAGAAGAGAAATTCAAAATAGCCCAGCGTTAAAAAATGTACATCAAATCAACTCATCCATGCAAATGTTCATAAAAGGGGAAAAAGGGAAGAAAATGAGACAAAAGGAATGAAGGGTGAAACAGAGAATTGTGTAGCCACGAATGTAGTAGTGCCAAGGAAGGGATAGTCACTAATAAAATCTTTCATCTTTATCATGTCCAGCTCCTAGTCTCACATTACAAGCCATATCAAGTCCTATAGTGATCTTAACCTGACCATCTGACATACCAAAGTAGAGAAAATATGGGCAAACCTATGGTATCTCGATGTGCATAATATTTGCGCTTCTTGAGAGAGTAAGTGCTTCATTTGCCTAGTCTCATGTTTGGGGCTTGATACTTCATACTAGAGTTGGGACTTCATTTTTTGTGAGGGTACATAGATTATGTTTGCTTTACTATTGGTCCGTGTGAAATACATAGGTGATGCCTTCAATGGCTTGTTGATAGCTAGATGATATGTCTTGATCCCCGAATATGATGTTTTGATGTTGCTTGTAATACATTAGCCGATGATGTTTCAAGAGGAAGGGTCAATAGGATTTTGCATATATAGTGCACAAATTTATTTGAGTTTTGCCATAGTATCTTAAGTTTATTTCTAGTTAAGCGCCGTGTTTAGTTTTCTTTTTCTTTGCCCGAGGACCGCAAAAGTCTTAAGAGGTGTTGACGTGTTGTGAATTTACAACACTATTGACGCTCAAAACTAAGAAAAATAGCATGGATTTAGGTGTATTTATGTAGATATGAGGCACTTTTCCTTTGATTTCAGATAAATGGGTGTTGGAACAATAAATTGCAAAAGGAAGCTAAAAGTGTACAAAAAAAGGCAAAAGTGTGACTCAGCATGATCCGTATGATGGACCTACGAGTCGTACTGCTGGACCCATCAAAAGCCGAAAGTTAACCCGAAGACTCGAACTATGAAACTTGTCACTTGATCATACCATGGTGGTACAAGTCATGGTAAGCCACTGATGATGAAATCCAAGAATTGTACGTAAGGTTGACTTCAGACGAGAGCACGGCGACCCATGAGATGAAGGTACCGAACAGACTATTAATGGCCAGGAAGTTTAGAAAAGTTCAAAATCAGATCAAGCCACGAGTGTCAATGTACGAACAGAGCATGTTGGTACGAATCGTACCTTGGCCCAACACTTAGCCAAAATTCGCCCAACACTCCAAGTCACGAGTTGATGTCACGAGTTGATGTCACCATTCGTGAGAAGCCCCTACGAGTCGTAGGTGGACCCGTGACGAGGTCGGTAGCATATGGAAATCAGTCCCGTTAGTTTAGGAAAAGAATTCTAGGTTCTATTAATACTTTTTATGTTTTATTTTAACTAAGACTCCACGAGTAGACTTAATTCTAGTAGGAAAACATTGTAGTAAGCAATTTTACATTATTGGAAGAGATATTTGAGTTGGTTCAACCTTTGTGATCAACCTTTTCTTGAATTCATCTGTTCTTGCTACTTGTCTACAGATTCCGTGGTTTAATTGAAGGAATTGTTTTTCTTCAATCATCTTTGTAAGTATTGTTATGTTTTCAATAATGAACACAAATCACAACCCTGCAACTATGAGAGGCTAAAAACATCCATAGCTAGGGTTGTGGGAACCATGACGGATTAATGTTAGGGTTGCACACAAAAGTGAGTTTAAAACCAATACTAGCCACTTATTGTATTCTCTTCATCCTTAACGACTCTAGTGGTGTACAACGTTAGGAAGTGCCCGAATTCTTACTTGCTTTGGTCAAGAGGTAGAGATTAGGAAAAGAGAATTACTGTGAGCCTTAATCTTGATGATCATTGTATTAACTTGAGTTGTGGTCGCAGGATAGTTATACCTGGAACTTAGTGATAACGACAATTTGCAAAACTCATGAGACTTGGTTAAGTAATTGAGGATAGTCATTCAAATAGGGATTGGTCGATCATTTGAATGAACCTAAGTTATCAATTCCGTAAGGCATTGGTAAAAATCACGAGTGTATATCCAAAGTCAAGTATGAACCCTACCTGGGAACACAAACCCTAGTTATCCTTTAATTATTGATTCACAAATATAATCTTGACTGCTGCTTATTTTTATTATTGCTTTTTATTAGAATTCCCCCATTGTGAAGTAATTACCATACAAGTTCATCTACCGACTGTAATTTAGATCTTTCATATTCCCTGAGTTTCGACCCCAACCTATAAGTTTGAGTTCTTTATTGACAACGTCCGCTTCATACTTCAGTTGGAATTGTGGTTTGAGCGTTATCAATTCTGTTTTGGAGCGTGACGGCAAGATGCAATATAAAATATGTGTTTGGTTCAAATAAAATTTTATTTTCAATTTAACCTTGTCTTTCTTAAAAAAATTTAGGAAAAAAAGTTTTGGAGAAGCGCAAGCTTGTTATTTCACATAAAATATAATA
>JACEIK010007501.1:47046-63543 GCA_018107945.1 Datura stramonium | reverse complement strand
AACCATTTGATCAAATATCGAACGATCCAGATTTAATTGACCCGCCCCATCTGCCCATTTACCCCACACAAACCCATCCTAAACAAACCAAATCCCTAATCCCTACCCATCGTTCCAAATAGACCCCGTACAGCCCCTCACCCAAACCCCGTTGTCCTCTCCCTCAAACCAGCAACACCACCGTAACTTCTCCCTCACCATCAGCTAGAAACCAAACCCGCCGCCCCTCCCTCTCTCCTCCATCTCACCGGGTCCATCCTCCGCCAGGCACCGGCAACCAAACCCGACGCCCATCAACTCCTTCGCACACCCCTGCCAAACCCCTCTTTCCTCTGCCAGAGCCATCACTTCCCCAACCCAAAAAATCCCCTCATGACTTTGTCCTTTTCCTACTATTGGCGTGTGAAACCGCTCAACAGTTTGGAGTAGGTACTGCTCTTCCTTTTTTTTTCAAATTTTGCTATCAGTATCTCTATTTCTCCTCTGCCTCACGCCTCTATCCCATCAAAGACTTGAGGATTAAAATTTGAATCCTCAAGTTCTGGGAATTTACTTTGAAATTCCCAATCTCTCCTATAAAAGGAGAAGGCATTGAGGGGGAAGATCATCTCGATTCACTGGAAAAAACATCAAAAGAAACTGACTCAATTTTTTACTCAAGCGAGGCTGGAAAAAATCCGAAAACAACAACACACAAACACATAGCCAATCTCTTTTTTTTCGTTCTCGTGCTTTCTATAGTTTACTGTCCATTTGTTGTTCGTACTCAAAGTTGGAGAAGCTAGCCTAAGACTCGACTCACAAACCTCAATCGATGCCCCGCACAAGGTAAAACTCCACCCTACCACTGTCTTATTTTGTTTCAGTTTTCGTAAGATTTTTTTAATGTGTATTGGTTGTGTTATTAGTTGATGAAAGCGGTGATAAAATGAAGGATGTCAATAATAGTTTACTTAAATTCTAAAGGATGAGTTATCTATATGTGTTTGGTCAGGATATTAGTTGATTTAGACTGCTGTTTAGCAAATTGTGGCGGCGGGATAGTTTTGTAGTAACTCAGAGATATTATTACTGAATTGTATGAAGTCCTTTAGCATCTGGGTTTATTCGAATTACATAAAAGAGGGATCTACTAAGTTTGAAGGTGGCCAATTTGTCTATCTGTCTTAGCTGCATTTGAGCTAATAAATATCTTAACAGGCTTGTTTATTGTTGTCTGCTAAATATGTTGTTTAGAATAACCTTTGTCACTTCTTTTTTAATTCTCATCTAACTCACGTCTTTTGATGCATTATGTAATAATGTATATCACTGTTTAGCTCACTATTTTATTCACTACGGTTATGAAAATTTAATTTTAAAATGAACATCACATTGAGCCGCAATATGTTTTAGGAATGTTTGAATTTAACAAAATTTTCATATTCAAAATGTGTTGCAAGAAATTAGCCAAGTTTGCTAATGACCAGAAGTTACCATGAATAGATGTGATATGCTTACTACTTATTTTGCTGATATGTAGTGATACATATCTTCTCGCTGTCTTAGATTTTATTATTTTATGTAATTTAACTTTATTTATGCAGCATATACATTGAAATGAGCTTCGGACTAGTCACTTTATAACCATGACCTCACAAAGTTTTGTGTACTACTAAAATATACGGCAAGCTGTAGTTTGCTAAAAAATTGCATGTTCAGATCTGTCTTCGTTTCCTCATGTCTAGATACAATGATCTAGGATGATTTCTTCAATTATTCTAGACTATACCAACAAATCATATGGTTGGAAATTCTTCATACAGACCACATATAAGGAGCTTAATCTTGGATCTATACCATATCTAATAAAATCTAAATGAGATTTCTCATGGATCTATCCCAGTTTAATGATAGAAAAGTGATTATGTCTTTCTTGGACTCTTTATCTCACAATGAGCTTGGTATTGGTTGATGTTCATGACCATAGGGACTATCTTTTAATCACATGTTGCATCATTTTATTCGACCACATGAAAACCTTTTGAGCTCTCTCTTGAGTTTATTTAGTTGGTTAAAATCTTTGTTCTTCTCTGCATGTTATTGGATTTCTATGAGCCATATTCCCACAGTCTCTTTTGTATCTAATCTTAGTTTTGAACATATTTAGTATCTAAATCAGATAACTGGTCTTTTTTTTTTTTGCGTACATGTACACTTGGGAGCATATTTGTAGTCATGGTATGATCTATCTCTTTCCAAATCAAAGAAGTGATCGATATATACATTATGTGCTATGTCTAGCATACCCAACCTAGCGTCAAAGAATGGAGTCTCTTCCTCTTTTCAAGGCTTTACATTTTCATATGTATGCGCGCGCGTGTATATATATATATATCATGTTGTTATCTTTCCACCAATTTTTTTAACATTCTTGATATTTGTGTTTTATTTTATTTGAGTTTAAGTTAGTTAAACCAGATAAGCCGAGTAAATCTTAGTCTGATATCTTCCCCGGCGCGCCCCTTCTTTAATACTTGTAGTGTAATCATTTGGCGTATATTTAGGATAAATAAGGTTTGGATGATTTTTTATGTTTTGGCTAGAAATGGTATTTTTATACAAAGAGGTGAAATTTGAAATCTCTTCACTAGTAGATAGTTTTGACGATTATTTTTAAGTCACTTTCGGCTATAACAACTTTTAAAATGTATTTTATTTATGTAAAAAATGTCCATCTTTCAGAACTTACAATGCAGATTTTTAGCTTTGTGAAAGTGTTAAAAAAAACGCAGATTTTAGAGCTAAAAAATTGCAGACTTAATAGGAGTTTAAAAAGTGCAATTTCTTAATGTAATAAAACATATTATTTTTTTGAGTTTTAAATTATAGATTTTCTAAGAGTTCAAATACTAGGCCAAATTATTTAATATCCGTGAACTATCTCTAAGGTGGGCTGTTAGCCCAGTTTTTTTTTAAAAAAATTATTGCAGAAGTTTAGCCCAAACTTTGATTAAGAATGGGCGGCTGGCCCAATTTAGTTTTAAAAAATCAAACTTCTTTGCAGAATAATTTTTAGCCCACTATTTGGCCCATTTCCAGTACTGAAAAGTTTTAAGTATTCTTATTATAATTTTTTTCTTCATATACCATTAATTTTATACATGCATATTTAACTACATGTTATGTATATTATTTTACTCATCCGATATATGCATGTTTTCAACACTCATATATTAACATCTATCTATAAATATTTATCTTTGCATGTCACATGTGCATGTATTATTTTGCTCACACATATATCTACCAATATTCACATGCATATACTTATTTCCCTCCACATACATATATACTATATATATCATTCCTACACATACAATATATATATATATATATATATATATATATATATATACATATATATGATTACAACTCACATAAGTTTGTACATATTCCATTTCTCCAGTATATATTATTTACACTCCATATATGCTACATGTACATTTTTTACAACTATCGTATACATGTTATTTCACACTATATATTTTATCCATTATAAGTATAGCCATTTTATGCATAGTATAGCCATTTTGCATGCATATGTATATTATTTAAACTTTTCTACATCTTGCACATCCTTTAACTACAAAATCAATTTAAAATTATATCATCACATTTTTCCTCACTTTATTCAAATGACTGCTTATTAATATATGTATATGTTATATATCACTCTCGTATATCATATGTATATCAATTATATATTTTGTTTACCTCATACATTATTTTATAATTTTTTCTCAAGTTTTTCAAATTATTCTTAAAATCATTTTTATTCATTCTTTATCACTCTTTTAAAACACTTTTTTATCAGGTAATAATAAGATAAATATTCCCCCTAGTATATCTTATACTAAATTTAAAAGGACTATCTTTGGATAGGCTTCGAGGGATGCCTAACACCTTCCCTTTAAAGTAAATAAAACCCTTACCTAGAATCTCACTGGTTTAGAAGACTATAGAGTTAAGCATTAGCAAGATGCATAGGTTTCCTAATAAACCCTTAAAATTAGGTGGCGACTCTGAACCCTTTTTAACCATGTAGAAGAGCCGGACGTTGCAAACATATTTTGACTAGTTCAAAATAGGGCGCGACAGGATGGCGACTCAGTGGGGACCTATACCCTTAGGTTTTGACCTTAAGATATTTAGTTTAGGATAAATATTTGGGGATGTTTGTTTATTCTCTCCTATTACTTGTTTTATATTATTTTCTGCTCGCTATTTATTTTTATATTACTTTATGATATTTACACTGCTTTGTTTGAAAGGACACAAGATAAATCCAAACTTGTGTTCCTTATTTATTTGAAAGCCCTACGTGTTACTGCTTTCCTTAACTGGCATTTTGTTCATACTTCCTCCATTCTAGAAAATTGACACTTTCACACACTAGTACACACAAGTTGTGCTTTGCACTTCTCTGAAATTCTTTCAAACACTATATTTAGAGGGTCGGTGCATACGTAGGGTGAGCAGATAGTTTTACTATCGTATGACCACGTGCCTTCCCATATAGGAAAATCTTGAGTCTGAGTCTACCCAAATCTTAGAAAAACTTAGGATAGAGAGTTAACCACCCTTGAGTTAGGTCATGCATGCATAAGCTCTAAGTGGTTTGACTCTTGGTGTCATTTCACATATTTAGAAAATGCCCTTATGTCAAATGAGTTTCTTGGCCCAATGACAATCACTCATGTTATGTGCAATGTGATAATAATAAATTGATCCAAGCTAAAATTTGACCAAATTGAGTTTGACATTTATTTTTTGTTGTCTTTTTATTTTAGGTCGCTAGAATGGAGAATTTTCCAAGTTTCTCCAATATCCAAATGGTTGTGGGTGTGCCACACAAATTAAGAAAATGGTGGGAGAACATCAAGATGGAGCACAAACAAGAAATTAGGAGATGCTTGAGTTTTCTGAGTTCACTGATTTATATCTCTCCGGATAGACATGTGGTTAAGGCATTGATCGAGTTTTGGGATCCTGACAGAGTTGTATTTAGGTTAAAAAATTTTGAGTTAACTCCCACGATTGAAGAAATCGGTGGATTTACCGACTTAAAGTATCAAGGAAAGAGTATGATTCTACCTTACAGGAAATTCGGAAAGAAAATTTTGCATTGTCTTGGGCTTAAAAACAACCTCAAGCTTGCATGTCTTGATCGTGAATGGGTCTCTCTGGATTACTTGTAACAGTTTGATCGCAAAGACGGGTATGAAGTTTTTCACAAAGAATTCTCTTGCTCTACTAGAAGTTGGAAAAAGAAGCAACCTATCGCTTTTGCAATTGATTTGCTAGGTATTCTAGTTTTTCTAAAGTAACATGGAAAGATAGATACTTGCATCAGCTCTGTAGTCCGAGCAGTTTCCCAAGGGGTTGACAATGTTGAGGTCACATTAGTTTCAATGATCGTAGCAGAAATATCGAGGGCATTATTCAAATGTGCTAGAGGAAGAAGGTTCTTTGAAGGTTGCAATCTCCTCCTCCAACTTTGGGCTGTGGAACACTTCTACAAACGTCCTGCTATGGTTGACATCCTCTTGGGAAGACTGAATAAGATCGGCAGTCATCACCAAAGAATGATAAAGATTGCATCTCCAATTGATACCGAGAATTGGTATACATACATGAAGGAACTTACTGGTAATCTAATTCAATGGAGGTATTCATGGTTATCACCTCCTGCTGCTGTCATAAGGGGGCGAGAATTGTATTACATCGAGCTCATTGGTCTGAGGGGTTTCCAACCATATGCTCCTGTATGAGTGCTTCGACAATTTGGGCGTCCTCAAGTCATTCCACTTTGTTCGCACATGGGTAAATTGGATATTGAGTTTAGGGGTAAACTTGAAGATTCCTAAAGCAAAAGAGTTGCTTCAAACGTGGAAAAATCTTATGACAATAAAAGTTTTTAATGAACAATCATATTGCACTCCCGAGTATTACATATGGTTGTTGGAAGATTGTGAGGACGTGAACCTTAGTCCTTAAGGATAGACGTCTGATTTTGAGGACTTGAGTGAAGCCAAGTGGGTGTGTAGTCATTTGTTTAACAACCTCATCGTCACACCTGAAATATGGACACAAATCATCCCTAGATCTTTGGAGCATAACTACAAAGGAGCATGAAGATTTGATCTAGTGACTAGGATTTCCTTTTTGTTGTTTTGTATCTTCCTTATGTTAGTTGTCGTTTTTGGACTCAATGTAATAGTTTAGATGCAATATTTCAATGAAGTTGTCTGTTTTATTTTATTATCTAATTCCAAACTCAAATGTTGTCCATAATTAAAGCTTGGATTAATTTATCATAATCTCATATGTTTGGCGTTTAGGCCTACCTTTGGCATAAAAAAAGGTCCAGTGCATACTAGGATGCTCTATGACTATTTAATTGATTTCTTTCTACATAATTTATTTGCTATGTGGCTTATGTGGCTTTCATCATTACTTTAATTACCAATATTATTTTTACTATTGAAGCATTATGACCAAAAACTAACTAGTGTTTCTTCTATTTTAAAGGTATTTTATTATTTCCCCAAAGGTTGATTTGTGTTGACTACGAACTGGTGGATCATCCATACTTTACAAGATTATAAGCATGAGAATCCGCCAATATGACTGATTCAAGTGCATCCGGTCAGGCTGGTTTAGGGATTGTTACCATTCCGAGCGACGAGCCTGAGACTTCGGGGGGAGAAAATGCAACCCTTCATGATGAACACATTGCTTATATGATGCAGCAAATGATCAACATGCAAATTGAAATTGATCGACTTCGGAACCTCACCAATCTTTCCATTAGCCTAAACACGCCACTTTCCGAACAGAATACAAGTGCAACTATCCCACCAACTTTTCCGCCTATTAACTTGCTCTCTCCTCAACACTTTCCCCAAACTCTTCACCCCACAAAACCAACACGAATGTTGCCAATCCACCTATCAACCTACAACAATCCAACTCACAACAAGATAACCAAAACAAACCAACCCATTATCCTTCACTACTCCAGATATTCCTCAACCTCCACTTGTCCAAACTACCCTCATTCACCCCAAAATCACCAAAAAAACCAACACATACCGGCGGCACACATTTCTATTCCTAACATGCAGTATGTGCCACCAGTATATGTAGCAAAACAACAACCTTTCACTACCCCGATTCCAACCATGCCTCATCCAGAAGTCGATCCATATGAGGAAATGGAGAGAGAAGCAGGACCTAAGGTAGACGAGAATATGGCAAGGGAGATCCATAATCTAAAGAAAGCATTCAAAATCATCCAAGTCCATACGGGATATGAAGGGCTTGACTATGACGATCTATGTGTTCATCCAGATATCGAGTTGCCTGCAGGATACAAGGTGTCAAAAATTTTATATGTTTAATGGAAAAGGAAATCCTCGCGCCCATTTGAGGTCGTATTGTGATAAACTAGTTGGAGTAGATAGAGATGAGACCATTAGGATGAAGCTTTTTATAAGGAGCTTGACGGGATAATCCCTCGATTGGTACACAAGCCAAGATCCACAGAAATGGTGTAGTTAGGGTGCGATGGCGCAAGAATTCATGGAGAGGTTCAGATTTAACACTGAAGTCATCCCAGACAGGTTCTATTTGATGAAGTTAGAAAGAAAGTCAACAGAATCTTTTAGAGAATATGCCATGCGATGGAGAGAAGAAGCCGCAAAAATCCATCCTACGGTGGCAGAAAGTGAGATGACCTCTCTCTTTATACAATCTCAAAAGGATGTGACGTACTATGAAAGGATGTTGAGCGTGATGGGACAAAAGTTTTATGAAGTTGTTAGGATGGGAGAGTTCGTAGAAGAAGGCATTAAAACTGGGAGAATCATAAATTTAGTAGCCTTGCAAGTAACAAGTAAGGCAATTCAGTTAGATTCAGTTGGGGGAGCAATTAAGAAGAAGAGGGATGGAGTGTCCGCTAATCATGACCATCCAGGAACGTAGGCTAAATCAGATGTTAACCTACCTAAACCCACTATTCCAGCCTTCATATCGTAACCAATACACTCAAACTCCTCAGTCGTACTATCAACCTTCGCCCGCCCCTTATCCCCTTTACCACACCCAACCAGCATATTATCCACCCCGAGCACTTGCATACAAGAATCCATCACAATACCAACCTACTTATCAGCCTAAACCCCGGTACCAACCATAAATTCATCCGCCAAATGCACCTAGACCGCGCTCGAACTTTGAAAAAAGGCCAGCCAAAACCTACACACCCCTAACCAAATCTTTGGCCCAACTATATGAAAGATTGAGAACCGCAGGGATACTCAACCAATCCAAGGTAGGATTCCCAAACCCCCTTCCAGGATGGTATGACGAAACTAAGTATTGTGTTATCACTCTGGAGTTGTCAGACATGACACTGAAAATTGCTTTGCTCTCAAAGACAAAATTGAGGCGCTGATTAAAGAAGGAGTCATTCAACTCAAAGGGGCTCCCCCTAATGTAAGCAACAATCCTCTGCCAAATCATGATAATGTTAATGTTAACATGATCACCATTGATAAAGAATGTAGTTTGGAAGGGACCATTGCATTAGTCAAAAATGAGGAAAAGGTTGCATCATCAGCCTTTGTTTCTCCCATATTTACTGTACAAGTGAGGACGCCAATTGAAGTGGAAGTTGTCATTCCAAAACCTAGGATCACAGCGTCAGTCGCTCAAGCACCTTCTTTTGACACCAAGGTTGTCCCTTGGAATTACCAGAATGACGCAGGGAGTAAAGAGAAAGGAAGGTTGGTTGTAGAAGCTGCTGTTACAGGAATGATAAGATCTGGGCAGTGTTACGCCCCAAAGGACATAACACGAGGAGTATTGAACAAGGAAAAAAATCCAAAGAAAGTTGTGACGGAGGCTGAAGTAGAGGAGTTTTGGAAGAGAATGCCAACTAAGGAGTATTCTGTTGTCAAATTGATGAAAACGCCCACCCAAATTTCCTTATTATCATTGTTGATGAGTTTTGCAACTCACAGGAGTGCTTTGGTGAAGGTGCTAAATGAGGCTCATGTGCCATNGGCTCATGTGCCATCTGAGACCACTAGCGAGAGCTTCTCGGCTATGGTTGGAAAAATTCTAGAGGCCCACAAAGTCTTTTTTCATGATGATGAGTTTCCGCCTGAAGTTTTGGAGCACAACAAAGCATTGAATATTACCGTCAAGTGCAGGGATAAATTCATTCCTACGGTATTGATTGATAATGTCTCGGCCGTTAATATATGTCCTTTCACTAGGCTCCAAGCTTTAGGAATTGACATTGGGGAAATTCGTGAAAGTCACGTGAAGATTAGAGGTTTTGATGGGACTCAAAGGGGAGTCATTGGAGAGGTTGACTTTCCAGTGCAAATTGGACCTGTGGAGTTCATCATGGAGTTTTAGGTGCTGGACATATCTGCTAGTTACAACTTGCTGTTAGGAAGGCCAAGGATCCACATGGCTGGTGCAGTCCCTTCCACCTTGCATCAGACCTTAAAATTTATCTGGAATAATCATGAAATTGTGGTTCATGGAGAATGTAACAATTCAATCTACCTCGACAAATCAGTATCCCGACAACTCAGTCCTTGTTATTGAAAGTGTGGAAAAGCTAGATGGATCCTTTTACCATACTAAGGAAATTATGTGTGTTACTCAAGTTGAAAGGGTAAAATTTCCATGTGTTCTTATGATGATGGCTTAGGAGATTTTGAAGAACGGTTTTGAACCTGGTCGAGGTCTTGGATTGAATCTGGATGAAATAACAGAGCCGATTCAGTTGCCTGATCAGAAGTATACTTTCAATCTCGGATATGAGCCTACTCCTAAAGAAATCTCATTGGAGGAAAGATGATATTCTCTTGCCGAAGCCTATCCTGTTGCTGGACTATTAATTTTTCAAGTCAATTGACACCCAAGTGTTAGACGAAGTTGCTGATGATAACCTTGTGGAAGGACTCAAGAACCTATTTATTGCTGAGGAAGAAGTAGAATGCAACGTGGTTTTAAAGGATTGTGCTGATACACCAACCATCTGGGATGCTGAGCCTAGAGATTCTTTGAACAATTGGACTTGTACCCCATCCCTAGTTCTCCGGGAGACTTGGTAGATGATTGTATTAATGTTTTGTGAAATACCGCGATTCAAAATTGAGGCCTGAATCATGTTTATGAATTTTATGTGTTTTTCCTCCACCTTTTGAAAGCTTCAATGTCAAATCCAAGCTATGCTTTTCTGTTTTTAGTTTCACATTATCTTCTTTTAATTATTTTCTCTTTTACTTTTCAGTGAACAAATTAATAAATCTGTTGATACTGTGAATGTGAAATGTAATGAAACAAGTGAACGAACCCTAAATGGCAATGAAGAGTTTGAAGAATATGAAGAAGACTTGCAACCTGAAGAGTTGACTAAGGAGATCAAACACTTCGAGAATAAGGCCAAACCAAACTTGGATGAATAGAGGCAATAAATTTGGGAGATTCGGAGTCAGTGAAGGAAACAAGAATCAATGTCCATCTAATCCCGTCCCAAAAAAAGAACTGATTGATCTTTTAAGACAATATGTGGATGTGTTTGCATGGTCTTATGATGATATGCCTGGTTTGAGCACGGACATCATTTCACATAAGTTGCCAATTGATCTATCTTATCCTCCGGTGAAGCAAAAGCCAAGAAAATTCAAGCCAGACTTGAATTTGAAAATTAAGGAAGAAGTCTCCAAGAAGTTTGATGCAAATGTCATCCGAGTCACAAAGTATCCTACTTGTCTAGCCAATATCGTGCCGGTACCAAAGAAAGATGAAAAAAACAGAGTATGTGTGGATTCTCGGGATCTCAACAAGTCTAACCCGAAGGACGATTTCCCTCTCCCTAACATTCACATACTTATTGATAATTGTGTGAAGCTTGAGTTACAGCCATTTGTTAATTGCTTCGCAGGGTACCACCAGATTTTGATAGACGAAGAAGATGCCAAGAAAATAGCGTTCGTCACGCCTTGGGGAGTATATTGTTATCGAGTGATGCCTTTTGGACTCAAGAACACAAGTTCCACTTAAATGAGAACCAAGAATACTATTTTTCATGACATGATCCATAAAGAGATTGAAGTTTATGTGGATGCATCATCAAGTCAAGAAAGAGTTCAAATCATTTGGTGGATTTGAAGAAGTTCTTTGATAGATTGAGGCGATACAATCTGAAATTAAATCCCGCAAAATGTGCATTTGGTGTCTCTGCGGGGAAGCTGTTGGTTTTCATTGTGTGTAGGAAGGGAATATAATTAGACCCTTTAAAGATAAAGGCCATTCAAGACCTGCCTCCTCCAAAGAGTCGAAAGGACATCATGAGTTTCCTTGGTCGTCTTAACTATATCAGTCGGTTCATAGCACAATCAACAGTGATTTGTGAGCTGATATTTAAGTTGTTGAAGAAAGATGCAGCTACCAGTTGGATAGAAGATTGCCAATGAGCTCTTGACAGAATCAACGAATGTTTGTCTAATCCGCCTATCTTGGTTCCTCCAGAACCGGGAAGACCATTGTCGCTATACTTGTCCGTGTCGGACAATGCATTTGGGTGTGTATTGGGGAAACATGATGAAACTAGGAAGAAAGAGCAAGCCATATACTACTTGAGCAAGAAGTTCACACCTTATAAAGCTCGATACACATTCTTGGAACGCACTTGTTGTGCCTTGACTTGAGTCGCACAAAAGCTGAGACACTACCTATCTGCATACACCACTTATCTTATCTCAAGGTTGGATCCACTCAAGTACATATTTTAGTAGCCGATGCCTAGGGGGAAGCTAGAAAAATGGAAAATTTTGCTAAGTGAGTTTGACATTATATATGTTACTCAAAAGGCCATCAAAGGACAAACGTTAGCTGATCACCTAGCTGAAAACCCTATGGATGAAGAATACAAGCCTCTTAAAACTTACTTTCCAGATGAAGAGGCCTTATTTATCGGAGAGGATATTTCAGAAAAATATCCAGGATGGAGAATGCTTTTCGATGGGGCTGCAAACTTCAAAGGAGTTGTGTTGGAGTAGTATTGATTTCAGAATCAGGCCAACATTACCCCATCTCGGCAAAGCTCAAATTCCCTTGCACCAACAATATGGCAGAATACGAGGCTTGTATTCTCGGACTTAGAATGGCTATTGATATGAATATACAAGAATTATTGGTTATAGGTGATTCAGACCTATTGATTCACCAAGTACAAGGCGAATGGATAACTACAAATGTGAATATCCTTCCCTACCTGGATTATGTGAAGGAGTTGTGCAAGAAATTTGTCAAGATAGAGTTCAAACATTCCCAAGAGCTCAAAACGAGCTTGCTGATGCTTTGGCAACCCTGTCTTCTAAGATTCAACACCCAAATAAGAATTACATTGATCTTATCAAGGTGAATGTGCAAGATCAACCGGCCTATTATTTTCATGTAGACGAAGAACCAAATGGAGAGCCTTGGTACTATGACATTAAGAGGTATCTCAAGGTAGGAGACTATCTGGAAGGAGTAACCAGTATTCGGAAAAGGACACTGTGGAGATTAACAAACAACTTTTTTCTAAATAGGGAAATTCTCTATACAAGGACTCCTGATTTAGGATTGTTTAGGTGTGTTGATGCCAAAGAAGCGATCAAGTTGGTTGAAAAAATACATGGAGGTACATGTGGCCTCACATGAATGACTTCACTTTGTCTAAGAAGATTCTACGAGCTGGTTATTTTTCGATGACCATGGAAATAGACTGCATTCGCTTTGTGCAAAAATGTCATCAGTGTTATATTCATAGTGATCTGATTCGGGTTTCACCAAACGAACTCAATGTGACGAGTTCTCCTTGGCCATTTGTAGCTTGAGGGATGGACGTCATTGGTCCTATTGAGCTAGCTACATCCAATGGACATAGGTTCATTTTTGTAGCTATTGACTATTTCACAAAGTGGGTAGAAACATCTTCTTACAAGTCGGTGACAAAGAAGGTGATAGTAGATTTTGTTTGCAATAACATCATTTGCCGATTTGGAATCCTTGAGTCAATTATGAAAGATAATGGAGATAATCTCAATAGCGGTTTGATGCATGAGATATGTGAGGATTTTAAGATCACTCACCGCAATTCCATTTGTTACCGGCCTCAGATGAATGGAGCAGTTGAGGTGGCTGATAAGAATATCAAAAGAATATTGCAGAAGATGATTGAAAACTATAAGAATTGGCACGAGAAACTACCACTTTCCCTCCTTGGATATTGCACCATGGTTAGGACTTCAACTGGGGCAACTCCATATCTCTTGGTCTACGGAACAAAAACAATGTTACCGGCATAAGTAGAAATACCATCCTTGAGAATTATCCAAGAAGCTGAGCTAAGTGATGCTGAATGGGTGCAAAGTTGGTATGAACAATTGATGCTCATTGATGAAAAGAGACTAAATGCAATTTACCATGGTCAGCTTTATCAGCGGCCCGAGCTTTCAACAAGAAAGTAAGATTGAGACAATTCAAATCGGGGAAATTGGTATTGAAGTGCATATTCCCGAATCAAGACGAGGCTAAAGGAAAGTTTGCACCTAATTGGGAAGGGCCATACATGGTTCACTGAGTATTGATCGTAGGAGCACTGATTCTAGTAGAGATGGATGGCGAAATGTGGTTGAAGGCCATTAATGCAGATGTTGTCAATAGATACTACATCTAGGAGTTTATTTATTTTTATTTATGCAAAGTCTTTCTATGTAACAAAACTACATCTCGACCTGAATTCCCACGGTGGGGTACGTAGGCAACCCACATCGGGTCCGATCTCTATGTAATAAAAGATTCAAAAAATATCCTTTCTCTCTGTATTGTGAACTACGTTATGACCTGATTTCTATGGTGAGATACGTAGGCTGCCTACACCGGCTTCGGTCACATTATAAGAAAATTTTCAATTTTTTTCTCTTACTTGTATACAACAAGCTACACCTATTTTAAGTCCTCTTAGATACGTAAGAAACCTATCGAGGGTTAGGCTCCTCAAATTGGGATTTTCGAGAAATGTATTCAGGAATCGTGCTGGACTCATTCCCTTTTCGAGATAGGTATACAACGTATACAAGGATCATCTCCTTATGACGAGAATTCAGTACACCTCTTATGACATAAACTGAGGCAATTTTAAATACATTTCTGAGAATATATCAAGGGACATCGAAGAGTATACGATCAACCCAACTCATTGGATAAGAGAAGGATTTTGGATAAAGGATGTTTACATTGCTTCACAAATGTGTCACAATATAAAAGTTCGACAGAAAGATCTTTTGCAATTCCATCTCCATGCATATTTTAGAAATTACATGATTTTTAATAATTATCGTCATCATTTTATTTTATTTTGGTTTATTTATTTTATTATTATTTTTATTATCTATTTTCTAAGACTTATAATAGATGGGGTTTATAAGTCCAAACGAAGCGGGAATCATGAAGTATCAAGAGCCAGATCTTCAAAGTCAACACGAATCAGCCTCCCCCGAAACTAATAAATTTTCTTTGAGTGCAGGATTTTCAGAATCCTAGAAGCCGAAAAGTGAATAATATTTACAACTTTTCTTGAATTACGCGTCAAACGATTTGAGTTTCTTATAGTATTTATGAGAAATTATGCCTCTCAGAATAAAATAATTTTCAGAATCTATGACTTTGAAATTTGTAAAAACTACCAAATGCATAAATAATTCAAATGCACTACAAATCACTTTCAATTTCCTTCAAGTATTTTGCAAACACACTTCATGTTGCTTTCAAATGCTTTACAATGTTCTATATATGCACCGCACATGGCTTTAATTTCTTTCAATACTTTGCAATGCATCGCACCTGACTTTCAAGTTATTTCAAATGTTTTGCACTGCAGTACAAATTGCTTTCAAATACTCCGCACATGCTCTAATTTTTTTCAAGTACTCTGCATATGCATTGCATATGCTTTAGTTTCTTCAAATACTCTGCATATGTTCTTCTCATTGCTTTCAAGTACTCTGCATAGGCACCACATGTGCTTTAATTTCTTCAAATACTCTGCAATGCACCACACTTGCCTTTCAATTTATTCCAAAAATGCTCTACACTGCACATAACTTTGCAATGCATCACACGTAGGTTTCAATTTATTTCAAAATTTTATGCACAATTGCTCGCAAATGCACCGCATTATTTTTTTATTGCTTTTAAACGCACTGCAATGCACTACGCATGCCTTTAATTACTTTCAAATGCATTGCACAATTAATTTCAATTGCACAAACATTTTGTAATCGCATTATCTTTAAAAGTACCATTAATCATTTGGCAAAAAGCATCATCATCATGAATTATTTGGTTTAAGGCCTCGTTTTTCATTTAGCATCACCGAAAGGCACCATTATCATGAATCATCAGGCTTAAACCTAATTTTTTATAAGCCTTTTGCAGAGACATTATTTTATTAAATCATTTCGGCTTGCAAAGCCGCGTTTTCATAAATTAACGCCTGAGAGGTTTTCATGAGCTTTATTTTACGTCATTTTACATTTTATATATCTATACATATATTACTAATTATTTTATCTAGCACATTCAGTTTTGCAGGAGCTGTAACACAGTGTGAAACTACCTCTAAGCAGCGATTGAGACATCACTTGGTGAGAAATACAAAACTCAAAAGCTAGAGTCAAAGGCCAGTGCTCCGACTCAAATTCTCAATTAGTCACTCGTACTTTCAATTTTTGAGTGCATCAATACTCTTTTCTCATGCCTCTTTCTATAGAGTTCTTCCCAAACTTGGCTAGAAGACCAGTGTCAATCATATATTTAATCCCGGGGCAAATTTTGAGGGCATCTTCAAAATTCACCATAATCTTTCGTCTGCGAAATGCATTAAGCTTAATTCCCGTATCTTTTAGGGATATGTAGGTGGTTCAATTTCGAGCATGACCATACTCACTCTATGCCAAAACCTTCTTATCTTTCATTGCAAAAGAACCTAGTGTCATCATAATTCTACTGGGGAAAATTTTTGGAAGTCGATCAATTTGCAATGACTTTCGTTCCTTGAACTACATATCACTTGATTTCTCATGGAACCCGAGATATGTAGGCAGCTCATAAACCAGAGCTCGGCCATGGTTTCTCAAATTTTGATTCATTTTTGCTAAAAAAAGAGATGTATCGGTGGTCGGCCAAAATTGGCTACCTTGTCAACATTTGCGCCCAAAGATTCTTACATTATTATTGGTCGAAGAGGAGCAAGCTGTTGACACCCAATTTTGGCTCTCCATATTTTTTATTAATTATTTTAAGCTTCTGAGATTTTAAATGAATTAAAAATATTTAAATTGTTTAAAATATCTTTACATTATTTTGAATATTATATTGACA
>JACEIK010007501.1:17404-30976 GCA_018107945.1 Datura stramonium | reverse complement strand
ACTCTCTTATGTGTGAGGGCACATGTTTGACAAAAGAATAAATTCGTGTCGGATATCTTGGTCAGCTAATGTGCATGAGTTTGCCGATATCGAGAGTCGACTTAGACAACCAGGGACTCTCCATAGCCGAGAATGTTTCCCTTAGTTAGAGACTCTCCATTGCAAAGAATATTTCCCTTAGTCAGTCAGGAACTCTCCATAGCAGAGAATGTCTCCCTTAGTCTATGACATTAGTTCAGCTCAGCTCTGTATAATTTCAGATTTTAGTTAAAATCGGTTTAGCAGGATTCTGACTCAATTATCAGCAGATAGTCAATATAGTGTATGATATCAGTTACAATTCTCGTTCTCAGTATATGTACAACACATGACCCTTATGCATCAGTTTGATTATACTTCAGTAAATGTTTTCAAATAAAATCTTAATGTCAATATATATGTATATCACACAGGTTTGTTGTATTCCAGCTCAGTTATATTTCGATGTATTTAGTTTACTTCCTTCTTGTGTACTTGCATGTTTAGTTTACTTATGCTTCCCGCATACTCAGTACATTCCAAGTACTAACTGCATACTTTATGTGCTATACCATTTCATGATATAGATTCAGGTTTCCAGACTCAGCCACGTGGTTAGAAACGCTCCATTCCCACCTCAGCTGCTTGTGGCGAGTCCTCATCTCCCAAGGACGCGATCTATGTTTTCTATTTCATTATGTTTTAGTTTTCAGACTTTAGGAGTTAGTTGGGGCTTTTCCCAGCAACTCATCAGTGTAGTAGAGGCTTTTATACTTGTATAGACAGATTCAACTTTGTATCGGAGTTTTGTTACATTTGTTCATATGGATTTTAATTAGACTCTTTCAGTTAGCTTCTGCTTATTTATGATTATGTTAGTTGTTGTCTTTCTAATGTTATGCTATGATCATGCCATAGGTCTACTGGAGCCTCTCAGGATTCCTTGTCAAGTGTCTAGATTTGGGCCTATGTTCGGGTCATGAAAAACTTGGTATTATAGAAAAGGTTTAGAGTGTCGTAGGGTGTCCAAAAGCCGCGTTAAGTAGAGTCTCTTTCATGGGTGTGAAGCCTTCCACACTTATGACGAAGAAACTGTGAGACATTTTAAGAATGTTCCCTTTTCTTCATGATTCTTATTGTGCGTATAGTATGAAACTCTAACAGTTCCTCTCCTTAATCATGCTTTACGCACTCGCAGATAATGCCTCCCAGACGAGTGAATGGAAGAAGATATGGTAATGGGCGCTAGCAAGCCCCACCAGCCCCAGCGAAACCGACGGATGACCATGTTACTCATGCCATGTTTAGGGTAGCATTTTACATGTTGGATCAGGATAGGACTGCCCAGATTAATCAGCAGACGATGGCTCATGTTCCCCAGAATGGGAACGTAACGATAGCTAGGGTATGAGACTTCCTTAGAATGAATCCACCTGAATCTTAGGGTCAAAGGTGGATGATGACCCATCTGAGTTCTTAGAGGAGATCCAGAAGATCACCCAAATCATGGGGGTGACAGGAACGGAGAGCACAGACTTAGTCTCCTACCAACTAAAAGGAGTCACTCACATATGGTTTTGTCAGTGGAAAGATAGTCGGGAAGTTGGAGCATCCCCCGTAAGTTGGGATGAGTTTATGACTACATTCCTAGAAAGGTTTTTCCCTAGAGAGTCGAGGGAGGCAAAGGCGGCAGAGTTCATTAACTTAAGGCAAAAAAACATGACTATCCAGGAGTATGCATTGGAGTTTACTCGGTTGTCCAAGTATGCACCAGAGATGGTAGCCGACCAAAGGGCTCGTGTGAGCAGGTTCGTGAACGGAGTGTCAGACTCCTTGGTCAAAGAGTGAAGGACCGCCATCTTTCACAAGGACACAGACTTTCTACATTTGGTGATATTCGCTCAACAAATAGAAGCAGAACAGGTGAAGGAAAAAGAGAGAGAGGCTAAGAGGGGTAGGACAGGAGATTCAGAGTTTTCCCCTCAGAGGCCGAGTGGTGGACACCACTCATGCTCAAAATAGAGATCATCAGCCCCAATACCTTCGATAGCTAGTGTCCATACAGACCCAGGGTAAGGAAGATTACCTATCCAGCTTGTAAGAGCCGTGGGAAGCACCATTTGGGAATATGCATGGCCGACTCAGATGCTTGTTTTTGGTGCGGAAAGTTGGGTCATAAGCACCGAGATTGCGCAACAGCTAAGCGGGGCGAGAGTATAGCCTCATCCACATCTTCAGTAGTCCGTTGAACCGCCAATTTCAGTAGGGGACATCATCTAGCGTAGGTGGCAGACAAAGTCAAAACTGCTTCTACGCCTTGGAAGCACATTAGGATAAGGGAAACTCACAAGAAGTAGTCATAGGTATGTTATGAATTTCTCGTGTTATTCTTTGCATGTTGCTAGCCACAGAACCCTAGTATTGAATAGAAACTCTTTTGATGTTTATTGAGAAGAGATTGTCCATGTATAGTGTGAAATAGCTGTGAGTATAAGGTTTGCAATGAATTCTAGAGGTAGAGGAGAGGTCAAGAGTTAGTGGTATAGCCCCAACCTTAAGAGAGATTCAGGAGCCTTAGAATGATGGCTTTAAGCTAAGGGGAGATGGTGGGTCTACGAGACAAATCAAATATTGAGTGTACTAGTAGGGAGTCCCAGCCCTAACAAACATGGTATGCCAATCCCTTCAGATTCAGATAGTTTCTCTTATGTTTCAGTTGAAGCTACGCTCTACCCATTCTAAAGTGCATACTTCTAGAATTTCTAGATGACTATTTTAGATAGTGATCCCAGCCTCACCCTACGAATCCTTAAGTCTCAGCTTCATGTCATAAACTAGCTATGCGTGTTAACTCATGTCCTCCAATATGCTCAGCTCGAACTCAGTCTTTAGAAGTTTCTTTACTAGCTCAGCAGGTCAGGTTACCTCATGTATGTTCTCAGTTCTAGATGTCATGAATGATTTGTGCTTATGAGTCCCTTACTTTTAGTCAAAGCAGACACCATGATTTCTAGATCAGTATCAGGAAGTAGGTGGAGAACGATATCTCAATCCTTATCAGCTCAGTCACTCCGTCAGTTTTCAACGTCGGATGTTATGTAATTAGGATGGCAATTCCTTTCACTAGATTTTTAGTATGTTAACGCACATTTGTAGATGAATGTTCCCAAGGGGTACATATTTTAACACCCAAAAAGTCTCTAAGACTAGACCCAAAACTAGTGAGTTGAGATATTTTAATGCCCTGGACTTTTGGGCTAAGTTTGGAACCGTTCTAGGTGTATGGATAGGTATAATCCCAATGAATCCTATGGATACTAGGTTTTAATATCAATCCTCAAGTGTTAGAAGTGCAATGGATACAAATTAAGGTCATAAGGAACTTTTAACACAAAGTTGAGTTGAGAGCCTTCTTACCGATTGAGTTTTCGTACAAGTTTTAGCAAGAGTCAAATTCTAATGACTATAGATACCATTTTACAAAGTGATTTTGGGTGATTAAATATATCACATTTCAGCCGTTTGAGTCTTCTTTCCAACGCATCTTACCTTGCATCAATAGGAGTTCGGAGTAAATAGTTAGGAGCAATTTAGTGAAACTGCACCAGCATTATAGAACGATTCGTTAGGTGACTCGTTAAGTCACCTAACTACTCGTTAAGTGACCCGTTAAGTGGCCAAAATTGCTGGAAAACTTCAATTTTAGAGGGTACTTCAGGACTAGTCAAGTGACCCATTAAGTCACCTCACGACACGTTAAGTGGCAAAATTTCACGGAAATCCCAGTAGATTTCACAGATTGGACTCACGACTCATCCAATACCTCACGAGTCATGATGTCCCTCGTAAGGACTGGCAGGGTCCTTTTTCCTATGAAATTTTAAGGGTGTTTTTGTAAAATCCTAAGCTTCAACTTTACTATGTTTCAAAAACAAATTATGCGTGTTTGCATGTGTTTATGTTATATATTTGTGAAAATGGCTAATACACATGATTAGATCCGTTGAGGGCTAAAAATAATGGATTTGGACATATTTGAGGCTTTTGGAATTAATGTGAATAAGTTAAAATGAATGATACAAAGATCAAAGCTTGAAGCAATCACTGGGCACACCACGCAACCTGTCGTGCGACACATCACCATGTTGGCGCATTGCCATGCACGACGAGGCAGCAGGATTGGCGCAAGGCCAGGCACAAGGCGCCATTCTTTCTACGCAACGGCATGGGCAACGCGGCACAGCTTCAGCACATTGGCATAGGTGACGGAGCAAGTAGGTTCAAACGACTGCCAATAAAGTTATCCTAGTTCAACCAGGAAAAGGAGATACAAGTCCAAATCAAATTTGTCAAGGAACAAGAAAAGCATAAATCTACTACTATAAGTACCCTTTATTCTTATGTAATAGGAGAACAATTTTTGAGAGGTCAAGACATAAGTTTTAGAGACACGATTTAATAAAACAAGTCTTGGAATTATAAGTTCTAGTTCATGACATACTTTAAGACGATTGATAAACTATTCTTCCCTATTTTTGCAATAATCAAGTGAGTTTCTTCCAATCATCGTTGTACGTATTAATTTATGCTTTTGTCTATGAATGCTATTAATTTACTTATAATTATGAGAAGCTAAAACCTCCACAACTAGGGTTGTGAGAACCATAGTGAATTAACAAATTAGGGTTTGCACAAAGCGGTTCTAAACCAATACTAAATGCTTGTATTGTATTATCTTCATGTTTAAACATTTCTTAACGATGCGCAATGTTAGGAATTGCCCAAATTCTTTACATGCTTGAGCCTAGAGAGGTAGAGATTATGAAAAGAGAATTACAACAAAGCCTTGATTTTTATGATCATTATATTAATTTGAGTTGTGGTCGCAGGATATTTAAATTTGGAACAAATTGATAACGGTTAATTTAAATTGCTCATTAGACCTAATTCAGTGATTGAGTATAGTTATCCAAAAGGGATGAACCAGTCGTTTGGATGAACCTCAGTTATCAGTTCTACAAGAAAAGTATTAGGATAGAACACAAGTGTAAAACTTGAAGTAGTTATGAATCCATGGGGAACACTTACCCTAGTTAATTGCATTAATTTGGAATCAACATTCAATTTTTCAACATTGTTACTTGTTACTTTTATAATCCCCCCCCCTTAGGAGATAATTTACTTAAAAACTTAGATACTAGCATTCTTCTATTTTCTTCCATATTCGCTGTGAAATCGACCCCAACCTCTTTGTTGGATTCTTTATTGACAACGTCCGCTTCATACTTCAGTAGGAGGTGTGAGTTTGAGCGTTATTGAAAAGTGGAGCCGTTGTCGGGGAATACGTCTTAGGATTAGAGTAATTGCTTGTGTTTAACTTTTAGTCTTTATTTCCTATTTTACATTTTTGTTTTATTTTTCTAGCGTGTCACAGGTTAGCATGGTAAAACAAGCAGCCATAATGTGACCACAGTCCCAATAGGTATCTTGATGAAGTTTGAGTAATCAAAATACCTATGTCGTGCCGCGGTGTTAAATTAGGCACTACTTGGGAGGCAATCCAAGATTATTTTTTTGTTTTGTTTTTACGTGTTTGTGCAAGTGTTAAGTCATAATTTACAATAAATTTGGAGCATGAAATGCATAGACTGGGGAAGCTGCTCTTACCCCCACAAACTATGAGGAGTAGAGGCCCAGAGAGTTCTTCTTTAACTCTTAGACTTTACGCTTTATTGTTCTAGCACTGGGATAGTGTTACTAATTAAGTGTGAGGTGGGAGAAGTGAACTTCATATTACCATTCATGCCTTAATTGATAAATTTGCACATGGTAGGCCCAGTTTTTTTGGGATTTATGATTTATCATGCATGCTTGTTGGTTTGTAGTATTTTTTTAGTTTTATTTTATTTTGGATTCATCCGGTTTTTGTTTTTGGCACTTTTCCGGTGGATAGTCCCTTAGAACCGATTAGAGAGCCTAGATTTTTATTTTTATCTTTTATTCTTTTAGTCATTGAGTCATGACTTTGCCCAATAATGGATGGATGACGACCGTCTTAAGGGTAAATTAGTGATTAGGAAGAACAAGAACTTGGATCCTATGAATTCTAGGTGCTTCACTTTAGATATCATTGAGACTTTATTAAATTCACTCAAAAATGTATGAAAAAGGTAGAGACACTTAGTCTTTTGGAACTTGACTCTTGTTCTTTAAAAAAAGGGGCTTAATTATGTTATGCATGCAATATGAATATATGTATTTATATGATCTTGATTTCCATTGTTAAACCATTTTGTGCCAATGAGTGACGAATTTTTGATATACTCCACGCTTGTAAATTGATTTCTTTTGTGTGCAAAGTGAGATAAGAATGATGGATTTAGGAAGTGATATAGGAATTTCTTTAGTAGCCTTATGTTTATCCTATTTTACCTATCTTGATTGTAATAATCCTAGTTAGTCATGTTGAGCCTTAGCCTATTCTTTTTCTATCCATATTACAAGCTCAAACCCTTTTTTTTCTAGTGACTTGTATTTGATCCAGATGACCCCTAGAGCACTTTAATGAAAATTTTTGTATGGAAGGAGCTTAAGTGGAAAAGTGAAGGGAAAAGCTAAAAAGTGTGGAAATTAGAAGAAGAGAAAAGGGTGAAATTTTACTAAACAAGGAGGGTGATGCTAGTGGGAAAACAAAAAGAAGAAAGAGCTTTGAAAAAATGATGAAAAAATGTGTGAATGAGCTCAATCTTGAGAAAAAAAATCCACACTAATCACCTAAGTTGAAAATTTGAAAAACAAAAGGAGGTATAAGGAGATAATTTGGAAATTGAAGAAAGTGCTAAAATATCAAAGTGTTGTGAAGTATTAAAGTACATAGGAAGATTAGTCTCTATCTTGGCCAAATAGTTCCTACCGGTCCCTTATCCTACATTACAACCAAATTTAAGTCCTAATTGATCCTAGATTCAAAATTCTATACTAATGGAGTATTACACTAAGGGAAAGCCTATGGGTCGTCTTTTACATATATGTTGAGTTGTTTGGGATATTGACCGTAAATTATTTTATTTATGCCCAAGTTTATATTGACTTATATCTTGTGTGATAAAAGGGCATCTCTCCAAATTGTGAGGGGCACAATGGTAAGAATTTGGTAAATCTTGATTGCTAAATTTCATATGATTCATGTTGGCCCAAAATAGATCTTGATGAGCTAGTTTTCAAAAGCTAAGTGATTTCGAACTTTGACATTTTAATGTTGATCCTATATGTATGCGAGTGAATTGTTTGAGCTTCATTGATTTTTCACATGATCCTAAGTGCAAGTAGACCTATTCGTAGGATGAATTTTGTGGTTTAATGTGAGAAGAGAAGTAGTACATTGTTCGAGGACGAACAATAGTTTAAGTGTAGGGTGTTGATGAAGGTCTCTTATGCACTTCTTACCGATATTTTGCCCATACTACACTATATTTTGAGAATAAATTATGTGTGTTTGCATGTTTTTATGTTATATATTTGTAAAAATGGCTAACACGTGGTTACATGCTTTTAGGGCTAAAAATAATGGATTTGAATGTAGTTGAGGCTTTTGGAATGAATGTGAAGAAGTTGGAGTGAATAATGCAAAGATCAAAGCTTGAAGCAATCACTGGCCACACCCCGCAACCTGTCGCGCGACACAGCACGATGCTGTTGCATTGCCATGCGCGACGTGGCAAAAGGATTAGCGCAAGGCATCGCACGAAGTGCCATTCTTTATGCGCGATGGCATGGGTGACGCAGCACAGCTTAAGCATATTGGCATAGGCGACGCGACAAGCAGGTTCAAACGGCTTCCAACAAAGTTATCCTAGTTCAACCAGGAAAGTAGCTACAAGTCCAAATAAAATTAGTCAAGGAACAAGAAAAGCAAAAATCTACTACTATAAATACCCTTTATTCTTATGTAATAGGAGAACAATTTTTTTGAGACGTCAAGACATAAGTTTTAGAGACACAATTTAAGAAAACAAGTCTTGAAATTATAAATTTTAGTTCACGACATACTTTAAGACGATTGATGAATTGTTCTTTCTTATTTTTGCAATAATCAAGTGAGTTTCTTCCAATCATCATTGTAAGTATTAATTTATGCTTTTGTCTATGAATCCTATTAATTTACATATAACTATGAGAGGCTAAAACCTACACAATTAGGATTGTGGGAACCATGCTGAATTAAAAAACTAGGGTTTGCACGAAGTGATTCTAAACTAATACTAAATACTTGTATTGTATTCTTCATGCTTAAACGTTTCTCAATGGCGCGCTACATTAGGACTTGCCTGAATTCTTTACTTTCTTGAGCCTAGAGAGGTAGAGATTATGAAAAGAGAATTACAACAAAGCCTTGATTTCTATGATCATTGTATTAACTTATGTTGTGGTCACAGTATAGTGAAATTTGGAACAAATTGATAACAGTTAAATTGAAATCGCTCATGAGACCTGACCCGGTGATTGAGTATAGTTATCCAAAAGGGACGAACCAGTCATTTGGATGAACTTTAGTTAACAGTTCTACAAGTAAGTATAGGGATAGATCACAAGTGTAAAACCCAAAGTTGTTATGAATCCATGGGGAACACATACCATGGTTAATTGCATTAATAAGGAATCAACATTCATTTTTTCAACATTGTTACTTGTNCTATTTCCTTCCATATTCCTCTTGGGGTCGAACCCAACCTCTTAGTTGGGTTCTTTATTGACAACATCCGCTTCATACTTCAGTAGGAGGTGTGAGTTTAAGCATTATCAAGTACCATATGGGACGTTTTTAAGTGTTCCTCATAGCCTAAACCCTCATTCCATCAAAAGACACTCTCAACCTCTTCTTGCTCCCCTCTCTCAAAACTCAAGGATCACCTAAGGCTTCTTCAAGGGTTTCAAGGTTCAAGTTCAAGTGGGGGATTCCTGCTAATCAAGTATGTGGGTTTTAAACAAGGACTTCCTTTCATCCTTGTGCCCCAAAATTTTATACTAAAACCCAAATCCCTTGATTCTCGAAAAGCATGTTTTAGGGTTTCAATTTATGCATGAATTCTCGTATGCTCTCCGCGAATTCTAAGACCCGTCATGGTTCATAGTCGTGTATGTTTATGAAGTTACTTATACCTTCTCGAATTATGTACATGATATGTGAAAAGCATGATTTTAGAATTTTCACCATGATTTAGCATAAATTTCGAAATGGGGTTCACTAAATATTCACATGCTCTTACCATGAACTCATTATATATGTTTAAAGCATGAGTCGATCTTATGGATTCCGTAAATCTAGAATATATGATATAATATATATGTTGAGATACGATTAGAACTTATGGGATTGAGTTAATATGAAATACATATATGCCTTCACTATGATTTTAGCTATGTGTTAAAGTATGATTTCGATCTATGGATCATACATGAATCTAGGGTATACGCCATATGCTATCAACACGGGATTTAAATGTTGTGGATATGTTTAAAGTATGATCTGATCCTATAGATGTCTCATGAATGTAGAATGTATGATTTAAACGATGATTCGGGACTATGAGGATATGAATTGTGATGATAAAGCATAAGAATGATCATTTAGACTTTTGGGCTTGTTGTTAATAGAAAGTAGCCTTAATAAACTCTAAATGAATTCAGTATGATGTAATTAGTTGAATGCTCATGTCTCTGATTAGCTGAAGTAACTTAGACTAGACGAATGACGTCAGACTAGTGACCTCCATGTTCTAGTATAATCGAGACCTCCATAGACGAGAATGTTTCCCTTAGTCAGTCAGGGGCTCTCATTAGCCGATAATGTTTCCCTTAGTCAATCAGGGACTCGACATAGCCGAGAATGTTTCCCTTAGTCAGTCAGGGACTCTCCATACTTGAGAATGTTTCTCTTAGTCAGTCAGGGACTCTCCATAGAAGAGAATGTTTCCCTTAGTAAGTCAGGGACTCTCCATAGTCGAGACAGTTTTCCTTAGTCAATCAAGGAGTCTCCATAGCAGAGAATGTTTCCCTTAAGGGACTCTCCATAGCCGAGAACGTTTCCCTTAGTCAGTCAGGGACTCTCCATAGAAGAGAATGTTTCCCTTAGTCCATCAGGGACTCTCCATACTAGAGAATGTCTCCTTTAGTCTACAATATTAGTTCAACTCATCTCCATATAATTTTGTATTTCAGTTAAAATTAGTTTAGCGGGATTCGAACTAAATTATCAGCAAATAGTACAGTTTATAATATTAGTTATAGCTTCAGTTCTCAGTATATGTACATCACATGACCCTTATGCATCAGTCTGATTATACTTTAGTAAATGTTTTCAAATAAAAGCTTAATGTCAATATATATGTATCTCATACAAGGTTGTTCTATTCCAGCTCAGTTATATGTCGATATATTTAGTTTACTTCCTTCTTGTATAGTTGCATGTTTATTTTACTTATGCTTCCCGCATACTTAGTACATTCCATGTACTGACCGCATACTTTATGTGCTATATCATTTCATGATATAGATTTAGGTTTCCATACTAAGCCACATTGTTAGATAAGGTCCATTCCTACCTCAGTTGCTTGTGGGGAGTCCTCATCTCCCGAGGACGCTATCTATGTTTTCTATTTCATTATGTTTCAGTTTTCAAACTTTTGGGTTAGCTGGGTCTTGTCCCAGCAACTCATTAATGTAGTAGAGTCTTTCAAACTTATATAGACAGATTTAGCTTTGTATCAGAGTTTTGTTACATTTGTTCTTATGGATTTTAAATAGACTCTTTCAGTTAGCTTCCGCTAAGTTATGATTCTGTTAGTTGTTGTCTTGCTAATGTTATGAGATGATCATGCCATGGGTCAACTTGGAGCCTCTCGGAGTTTATTATCCCATGTCTCGATCCGAGCCTATGTTCGGGATGTGACACCTTCTGAGGATCAAAAGGTACGTCACAGTCCGCCATGACATCCCTCCTGATGTACTTTAGCCCGCTTGCACAGCAGAGTAATTAGAGAGGTAAAATGCAAGGTAGTATTAGATTTGGAGGCAAAGTACCTCCACTCCTCCAGGATCTACGCCCCACATTCACCTGCACCTTCCTCAGTATGCAAGACACCACCAATGCACGGATATCAGTCATGTTAGTGACATTGGTGGATGGTGGATCCTTCGAGACACCAGATTCAGCCACCTCCTAGCCTCCACCGTGATGTGAGTGCCCTGAATACCAGTCCGGGTGATGCCCAATTCGTCGAGGCCTTCTACTCCTCCACCACTAGGGTGTCCACAAACCATTGCCCATTCCCTCCACATCCTGGGCTTTCAGCTCATCTTCCAGAGGGTTTTGGCAGACCCAAAGCTTCGCTAATAGCCTCTGGGTTCAATAGAATCTTCCTTCCCCTAATGTAGGTCATTGGCTCCCTATGGTTCCAGACCACCACGAGCAGGTTGGCATAGAACTCCTGCACTCAAGCCTTATTTACCTTGCAGGGCTCCATGAATAGAGCACCCCACCTCATATCCTAAAGCTAGGTGGTAGAATTCCAGCACTTTTTCCTCAATGTACTACATAATAAACCCCCTTTCATGGATCAAATCCTTCACAACCTGCTCATTATGCCTAAATTGGCACTAGTCTTTCACGAATTGGATGTAGTCATCAGTGTGGAGACTGCCACTAGAAGTGGACATATTGCTGAACTTGTAATTGTTAATAAGCATTAGGAAGTTATTGGGGATATAAGAGATGGGGAGGTCAAGAAAAAAAATTACAGGAATTGGGAAGGAGTCCACTATCTGAGCGGACCGCTGCAGCGGACACTCAGCTGCTGCAGTGAGCACGCAATAAAGGAATATACAATGTTGATGATTCTGCTGCAACAATCAGAATTCAGCTACAACGGACATCATCATCCCTAGCATACCTTCGACCCCTAACAATGGAGGTTGAAATTTCCACCTCCATTTTCATCCCAATAAACTACAGATCGGGCAAGATTCATACTAACCCATACCCTATTAACAATTTTACACCCAGATAATGGTCAGATTCAAGATTAAAAGGCTCAAGGTAGAAAAAATCACCACTCTACCAAACCCACCATTTCAAGCATGAAAAACCCCATGAAAATAGCCTGTAGTACTCAGAGAACAATCCAAAGAACTTAAGAACATAAAGACTAGCAGCATGTTTTGTAAATTCACCCATATTGACAAAAAGGAGATTCAGTACTTCCCACCCCAAAAATGACCCAAATTAAGGCACCTAGATATGGAGTTAATGGCCACAAAGTAGGAACAACACTACAAGGAGAGAGAATGAAATTTTGAGTAATGAACTCAAAACCCTCGATTTTGGCCTTAAACTAACTTTATTTTCCACTATAGCAGATCGATTTCCACTGTGGCGGAATTATTGTGGTGGAAAAATAGATCGCTATAGCGGATCAGCCAAAAAAGAGTGTTTCAAATTCCAGCGAGGGCCCCCTCACAATGATGCACCCGATAAAGGGAATTCTACAAAAATCGAGAACATCCATGGTGGATGGGACATGAGTAAAAACTGCAAGACTCAAAGGAGAAATTTGGAACACTCGGGGCCTATTGGGACAAGTCACCACAAACCAGCAAATATTGGCCGTAGAATGATGGGGATTCTTTCGGGAAATAATATTAGGAAAATGGGATGAAGAGAGGTTCAACATGCAATTTGCCATATCTTATATAGGTAAGAATAATCCAAAAAAAAAATATCAGCTTCAACTCGAGAGCTCAAGGTGACTTCTTCTTACTCGACTTTTAAAGACAGAAATAAATATAGCAACATGGGTATCGTGAGATTCATTTTCCCATAAGGGATTACTGTCACGCCCCGCCTTGGGGGGTATGACTGGCACCTGGTGCCCTAGACGGACCTGGACTACTAACTGGTGGGCCGAGGCACATCTGGTGCCTGGCTANCTCTATCTCAGGTTCCTGGAAACAAAGGGCTATATAGCGGTTGTAAACACAGCCTCCGGCCATCTGGGCCTATAGCCACCTGTACCTGTAATAACAGCTGGCCAAAACATCTAAACCTTAACAAGTAAACAACTGAAAAGCTACGTGACCGGCAAGGTCACCACTACTATCAAACTATGGCCTCACACGGCCAATCATAAAAACAGAGATACCAAACAACTATACAACTGCACGGCCTCACACGACCGGCTCAACTGACCACGGGGAGATAAATATACAATCTACAAGCCTCTATGAGTAATAATAGAAATGATCGGGACAGGGCCCCGACCTACCCATACTGTACATCAAAATTAAAAGAGCTACACCTCTGGAAATTAGACTCCGGATGACAGGAGCTGATAACTCAATAGCTGACTGGAATCACGAGGGATCGCCTCCTCGTGTATGAATACCTGCAGGAAAGTAACGCAGCGCCCCACTGGGCGTCAGTACCGCTGGTACTGAGTATGCAAAGAAACTGAAATAACATAACTGAAAGGAACTGAAATAAGACAGCATAACTAGCAA
>JACEIK010007501.1:1264-15779 GCA_018107945.1 Datura stramonium | reverse complement strand
GGACAGGCCCAACGTGTCACAGAGCCAACGCGGTGGCCCCGCCTCCGTGACACGGCGCCATCGCGGAGGGGCTCTGCCTCGGCGCCTCCCGTGGTGGTTCGACTGGATTTTGGTCCGATCTTTTCCCAGGCCCTTTCCTAGCACGTATGACTTTCAAATATGCTTAACTAACGTGCGAGTAGTCCATCTAGATGCCGGAAATCTTACGGGGTGTAACAATTACATCCTAGAATAGAGATGGATTACTCACAAGCATTATAGAAGGGAGAGTTCATAATTTGATGCTTGGGTTTTGGTTGAGACAAATGGAGATATCATGATTCTTGAGGTATTTATGTGGTAAATATTAGATGAATTTAAGGGTAATGAGCAATAATAAGGTCCTGTAAAGATCAGTCCAAGGACCGAGGATCAAATATTAGTGAGACCATTGTGTCGATTGAATGTAATAGAATGATGACCAGTGTCAGGGTTAACATGGGTAACAAAAAAACCCTCTCCCATATCATGGAGCTTTTCAGGGATGAACAGATCTTTAATTGGTATCTGATTTAATGACCTGTATAATTATTAAAGCACCCCGATGACTTATTCATGGGTAAAATTTAAAATTTTTATAAGTCGGGGTCAAGTTCCTAGATTTAAAGAACTATGCGACAGACAATTTTAATTAGGATAAGTTAAAATTAGGTGGGCCGAGACAGAGGGTCACCATGGCAGATAGATGTCGTCTATAACAAAACCACTGCAGCAGGTGACACGGACCAGAATTTTGCAACCCTGTCCCGATTAGGATTTAAAAACCTATTTCCATAAGGGGTGCTAAATAAATATTTTCCAAAATAGAAATTAGGATTTATAAAAAAGAAGAAAGAAAAAAGGAGGCTAGAGAAGGCAAGACTTCACCCTCCGTCCTGACAATTTTCCACAAGAACTCAAAATTTGAGGCAAGCACATAGTAGGGAATTTCTTGACAATTGCTTGGTGCCCAGATAGGCTATGGCTTACTCACTTTGATGTTAGACTTTGATTAGCAAAATATATATGTGCGCATACTTGATGTTCCATTGATGAATATGGAGAAATTTTAAGTTCATTACCATTGCATACAATATAATCAGTAAGTGTCTATGAGACAGAAGGAATCGGAAGGTAATATGGAAGAGGTGATGAAATCCCCATGATATGAAATTTCGTAGGTATTAAGATACTTGAACCTAGATCATTAGATTCTGTCTTCATTGAGGGCTACCTCTATGGGATGCTTGAATAAGGGACAGGGATATGGTTATGGGCATGGAAAATCAGGTAGCGCCTATATTTGGATAATTTAAGGGACTAGTAAGTTCACTTTGTTATGTTCGTGTGCTATGATTGTTTGATTCGTGTCAATTTGATTGTCCTTGATTGAGGTAGAAAGGTGAAATGATTACAGGCAGTGATTAATAGAGTATATGCATAATGGGTGAGATGATTGCGAAGACCAATTCGAGGGGAATCGAAGTGGACAACTAGATCGGAGTACTACTTGGACAGTACCGATGTAGTGACATTGGAACATTGTAGTGAGATAGTGGTGGCGGAAGTGATTCCGCTGTAACGAAGCCCAATCTCACGAGTGGTCCAATTCGCACCCGGTTGCTTAACTTTTGGGTATAAATGATGTAATAACTAACTGATTTAGAAATGGACCCAGGTCATGATTATGTTATAACTTGTAATGTATAATGCCTAATTCTTGTTGAATATGTGATTTTGTTGATAAATTGAACTTTGATATACTGTTCAAGAAATGAGGGGTGGAATTTGTGATGAACGAGTGAGTAAATAAAGTGGTATGTGAAATGGAAAAAAGAATCATCTACATGTTGAGAGGGAAAGGCTCATGGCCGAGAAGAGAATCCTACCAAGCAGAATGAGTGAGTACATGAACAGGGATGACTAAATGTTCATATGGCTGGGTGTACGGATATGAGTACACACACAAGTATGACGAAGGTTTCATATGGTTGTGTATACAATATATGAATTTCTAGAGTCCCCTGCAAGTCATGACTAGAAGAGCAAACATAAGACCCTCTGGCATGTATGTACAGTGATATGATAGAGGCGTGTGCCCAGCATATCACTAATGGTATAGTTATGAGACACATATTGTGTAGGTAAGGAATGATATTCATACAACTGCAGTGACAATGATTTATAGGTTTACAAGGGTGAAACAAGATATACCAAGATGATTTATGTATAGTGTGAGATACATAGTTGGGATCTAAATGTAATGACACGGCATAGGTAAGGTACTACATGAAATGATCATGGTGTAGAGATGTGGTGTGGAATTCAGGAAGGACAGGTATGTACAAATACCTTAATTGTGCAGGACACAACTCCAATCATATGGTTTAATGTTTTCCTTGTGTGTGGTTGAGCTATTTAACTTGTACTGTGATTTAATTCTTAATCAATGTGGTCTTAGTAGGTCATAGGAGGTAACATAATTGAGTTATCAATGGTAGGGAATTACTAGGAGATCATTTGTAACACCCTAAAAGTCCCTAAGATCAGACCCAAGGGTTGAATTAGAGAAAACAGAAAAATCTATACCAGGTCACGAAATGAGTCGTTGAGTTACTCCTTTATGAACCGATGGGTCATTAAGTGACCAATTGTATGTGCATGAGTTGGTAAAATATTGTACTTTCAAGAGACATAACGAATTGAGGGACGAGTCGTGGTGCCACTTCACAACTTGTCAAGGGAGTCATTGTCTGGGAAGGATGGAAGTATGGAAATTTCCAGTTGTGACAAGAAGTGGTGGTGACGAGTCATTGGGTGTCTTGCTGCTCAAAAATAGGGAAAGTTGCCAATAACAACAAGGGAAGACCACGAGTCATCTAGTAACCTAACAACTAATTAGGTCACTCGTTGTTACTGGCAGTAGGGTTTTTACCGTAGAATCATTAAGGGCATTTTTTGTAATTTCTAAGCTCCTAACTCCTAAAATACATCATTTTAAACTTAGGAAAGAGTGATTTAAGGGGAATATTCACCCTAGAACTCTCATTCTACTCCTAACACTCTAATTTGAAGATCAAAACCTCTTAAGGCTCACAAGAACAAGCTAGGGTTCTTCACTTTCATCTTCTCAAATTCTCTTTAGGACTCAAGCTAAGGCAAGGTATTAGTGAACCAAGGTATTTGGGAATTGTCAATAGGGGGTTCTTCCACCTCATGCCCCTTCTTCTATCAAAATCATGATCTCTAATTCCCCATGTCCTAGGTTCGAAATTCTAGGGCTAGGTTGGGTGTCGTTGAATTCCTTTATGATTCATCTATGAGATTAGCTATCTTGCTCAAAATAATGATTCTATTATTAGGGTTTTATATTTCTATCTAGACTTCCATGAAATTTCGATTCCAAAATTACAAGTATGATTATGAACTTCTAGGGTTAAATTCCTTTTAAATGAAATCCCATGATTTTCTTATGATATCAACTCACAAGTTTTAGTTATGTTTTATGATCATGATGCATGATTTTCACAAGGACCCTACATAAATTTATGGATTTCAAGTATGCATAGTTTTTACAGTTATCAAGCTTATGTTCACGGCCGACTCTCGGGCCTCTTTCATGGCTAGTTCACCTATTTCAAGAAGTTCATGTATCTTATGATTTTTACTGGCTCATGTATTTCAAGTATGTTTCATGATTACAATATTATCCATATGCATGTTTTAGGAGTAGTATCTAGCACTGAGTAGGTCAAGGGTTTTGGGAACCTGGACCTTAGAACTACGTGCCAACATACAAATATATTCATGTTTAATCCTATGAGGTCTCATTAGTGATATCTCGTCATGTTATCATTCTTTTCCTTGGCAAGCTTGGGGCAGCTCTGCCTATTTGAGTGAGATAGTTGGGGCATCAAGTACGCTCTATCATGATGGTGTCGGTTATGATGAATCCTCCCATTGTTCCTTACAATTTATGCATGTTTATGATTATGATAATTAGGCTCAAGTTATGTTATACAATGTTTTTCTTATGAACATATTTATGATAAGTTTAGTGATGAGTCGGTAATTTAACAACTCATTAGCCTTTTAAGCATGAGCTTTTGCTTTGTTTCTAACTCATCTAGAAACATTTTATGCCTTTTTCCTTTGATTTTGTAGGTATTAAGCTCAAAAGAAAACAAAGATATTGAACAAAAAATAGGTGCTGGGAAAGGGACACCTGCGTTCGGAGGTCTGACACTGGTGAAACATTAGTGAGACACGAAGTAAACTGCCCTTAGATTGGAGGAAAAAAGCGAAAAGAAGTCGGGCACCTGCAGAGCATAGGGGCAGACATAGAAGCCAAACTAGACTATCTGCCATGACTAGTGAAGCACCCGCGTCTCGCGAATGGGCACCTGTAAAATGCAAGTGTCGCACAAGTGACACTATACTGTGAAGGGAAAAGCTGTCCAGATCTGACAGAAGAATGATTTTGAAGCTTATGAGGGAAAAATGGGAATCTGTGCATCATGAGAAAAAGTAGACTTTTCCTATTTTATACACACTTTTATTTTTATAGAGGAGTACTTTTTTATTAGCTAATTTTGTAGAGAGAGAATTATAGAGAGAAGTAAGAGATAGTCTGCTTCTCCTTCTTCTTCTTTAATACTTTTAGGGTAAGAAATTATCCATTGAAGTATACATTGAAGCTCAAATTTATATTCAATTATGAATGTGATTGAATCTCTTATTGCTTTAACTCTTTTACTTATATTCATGAGTAGTTAATTTTATTGCTAGGGGTGTGTGCTTGATGTGGGTTAATATTTGATTGGGTGTTTCTAATTGAGTCTTAGAATTAGTTAGTATGCATGAATCTAATGCTTTCTCTAAGTTTCAATGCAAATATTTATGGTTTCAAACATAGATTGCATTTACTTATCTTGCTCTTGCTTGAAAAAGGGATGTAAGATATGGGTGAGAAAGCATTAGTGGGGATTTCAGTTTTTCAAATATGGGTCAGGCTAGAAATAGCCAAAATCGATTTTCATAGCTCTGTTTAAGGATTAAGGCTAGAAATAGCTTACTTCTTCCCCAAGACAAATTGGGTAATGTGTTAATTTTGCTTGAGGTTTGAAAGAACTCAAGTAGAATATGCACAAGTGGTCGAAAGACATTGGGTATAGATTTTTCCATGGAAATTCATGTTAGTAATAGATTCTTAAGACTTGTTGATTAACCCCAGTCCTATTGATGCCCCATCATTAGCACATCTCAAGTATTTGCTCTGATTGTTGCTTCAACTTGCGTTGCTTAATTTTGATATTGAGTAGAGTTATATAGTGTTTTTAGTTTTCCACCAACATTTATTCTATGTATTGTGATACAATGATAATAACTAGTTTAAGTTGACATACAACTTTAGTAGCGATCTATACCTATTCCTTGTGGATTCAACCCCGACTCACAAAGTTGGGTAAATTGTTTTGCTAAAGACCGTGTACAATCTCTCCTAGCGAGAAGTGAATTTGGATGTGATCAATTTTGGCGTCGTTGCCGAGGGATAGGCATTGATAGCCTAGAGTTGTCAATTTGAACTATTTAAGCATCTTGTGCAAATATACATTTGTTGTTGTTTTTAATTGCTTGTTTAGGTTGGATCTAATGAGCCAACACTTGCAAGTGGGTTCTATGAATGGCCACATGGACCAAGACGAGGATGAGCCCATGTTGCCTGATGTAGCAGGTGTCATTCGCCTACCACCTATGGTAGGGAATGCGGTGTTTCATGTGACCAGCACTATGTTACACTTGCTACAAATGAAAGTATTATTTGGAGGGCAACCAAGAGAAGATGCTAATATACACCTTCGAAACTTCCTCAAAATCTGCCATCCCTTTAATATCACCAATATTAGCCAAGAGTCAATTCAAGACTTTTCCCATTCTTAATGATGAGAGGAGCTACTGTTTGGCTAAAGGAGCTACCCCGGGGTGTATTATTTCTTGGAAAGAGTTGACGGAGGATTTCTTGGATAGGTTCTTCCCTCCCTCGAGGATGTTGCAGTTGAGGGAAGATATCACCAATTTTATACAACTCCCATATGAACCCTTGCATGAGGTTTAACTCTAATTCAAAAAGAAAGTTGCAATAGGGTTTCCTGATGGAGTTCTTCTCTAAAGTTTCAATCACTCACTTGACTCAATAAATAAGTTCATGGCTAATAATTCACTGGTGGGTCCTTCATAGACCAAACATATGAATTGGCCAAAGCTCTCTTAGATCGGATGACCAAGACGAACCGAGCATGGCACACTAGGGACACCAAGATGTCCTCAAGTGGTGCTTGTTCTAGCCTTATGACTGCAGAATATGAGAAAATGTGATGAAGAAAGGGATGAGACCTTGCCAAAATGATGACCCATCTTGAGCTAATGACCAAGCATATGATGAGAGCTGGTGCCCAAGAGTGTAAATGCAGTTGGAACCCAACGCCACATGCAATATGAAGGGGAGGCTTCCCTCCAAGATATGAAGAAGAGTGGAAATATATGGCTGGCCATGTTGGGAGTTCTCATCGGGGATATCAAGGTGCCAACCAAAACCCTTGGTGTCTCCGCGAAGAAAATCAAGGTTGGAGGAATCGGGATAGTCAAGGGTGGAATAATAGGAATGAGAGATGGGGAAACTGTGAACCAAAACGTGAAGTGAATGATAGTATAGAAGTTCAAATCCATATGTTCCCCCTTCTAAGGTTGAGGCACCCCAAATGCAGCCTAGAGTGAGTGATGTTAGTTACTAAATGATAGAGGATATGTTGGCATGAGTTTGGAAGAAGGTTGAGTCCATGAATAGTAGGAAGAGGGAGCTTAAAGGGAGGTTTCTAACCTCACCCAAATTGTGAGTTCTCATTCGTCTTCCATTAAACATTTGGAAGCTTAAATGAACCACCTTTCATCCCAAATGAATCCCTAGATGAAGGGAACCTTTCCTAGTGATACCGTACCAAATCCAAAGAAGGATGGTCATTGCATGGTGATTGTCACTAGAAGTGGGAAAATTGTGGCTGATGCAGAGGTGAAGGCCAAACAAGCTGTTGATCCAATCACAAATGATGGAGTGAAATATGCGTTGCTAAAACCACCAAGTTTTGTTGATGATGAAGAGAACTTGAAGAGGAAAGTGGTTGTGACTCCCAAAGATGTTTACGTTGAGAAAAAGGGCGAGGAGGCCTCAAATGCACAAGGCTAAGAGCCTAGAATCCCACCTCCTTACCCTTAGCGGTTAGAGAAAAAGAAAAAGGATAACCAGTTCATAAAATTCATTGATATGTTTAGAAAGTTGTCCATCAACATACCACTAGTTGATGCATTGTTCCAAATGCCAGGATATGCAAAATTCATTAAAGAGCTGCTAAAGAAAAAGAATATAGTGGATGTGGGCATAGTGGAGGTGTCGCATCACTGTAGTGCTATGATGGCTAGTAACCTTGCTCCAAGAGAAAGGATCCCAAAGCATTCACTATCCCTTGCACTATTGGGATATGTATGTTGAACAAGGCATTGTGTGATCTCGGGGCTAGCATAAATCTAATGCCACTCATAATCTTCATGAAATCAGTTTTGGGAAGTCCCAAGCCTACAACAATGAGGTTGTTGACGGAAGATCATTCAATCAAGCATCTTATTGGCGTTCTTGAGGACGTCTTGGTGTAGGTGGACAAGTTCATTCTACCACCTAACTTTGTTCTATTGGATTGTGACTTGGATATTAAGGTGGCCATTTCTACCCACGAGAAGAGCACTTGTTGATATGGAGCTCGGGGAATTGAAATTTAGAGTTGGTGGTGAAGAGATCATTTTTAATATATGTCAACCAACAACATCCCCTGATGAATGTAAAGTGGCTGCAGTACTTGATGAGGATGAGGAGAAATAGAGTGCAAGTGAAGATGAAGTTGATGGGAGGATGGTCCTCCCAATGAATGATATTGGATATGAACCCATCGAGCCACGATATTAAATAAGGAACTTCTTGGGAGGCAACCCAAGTGCTTTTAATTTCAGTTATTTTTTATGTTTGTGTTATTTTTGGTGTTGTAGGATGATTGGGTGACAAGCCATGTGAAAGAAAAAAGGTGAAGAGCTGCGTGAGACCTGCGAAACATAGGTATGCATCCGCAAAACACAACTTAAGCACACTAAGGAACCAGAAAGTGTAAAGAAACTGAAAGGCTTGTGAAGCCTCACCTGCAAAACGCAGGTGCTAACCTGTGAAACACAGGTGTGCATCTGCTAAATGTAGGTCAAGCACCGACCAGAAGTAGAAACCTAAGCAACATTGGGCTAACCAGCATTTGGACTTGTGTTTTGCAGGTGACCTCCTGCAGCCGCAGGTCCAGCACCCGCACAGATAGGAATGGTTATTTAAATATTGACCGACCCGTTGACTAAACCCAACCGGTGGCCAACCCAACCGGTTGAAAGTCTCCCCCACATCCCAAAACCCTCTTCACCTTTTTACCTTCCCCATGACCTCCATTACTACATCCTTCCATATTCCCCATTAACTCCATTTAATCCATCTCTTAAACCCACCAATCCCTTCAACTTCCTTCCATCTATAAAACCCCATTCACTTTCACCATTTTCTCCATTACTTCTCAAGCTATTTTGTCACTAAAACAAAATAAATTCAAGCTTTTTGTCTTGGCCTTGGTCGAGCAAAACAACTCCAAATTCTCAATTTCTCTCATTCTCTCTTCTCACTTGGTATGCATATCTCTCACTCTTGTTTTTTCTTGATATTTGGAGGAGTTAGTACAACAAAAAGCATGTTAATTTCTTAATTTTCTTGACCCATGTTCCTCCATTACCTATGTTGTATTCCTCATCTTTTTGAATGGATTTATTCATTGTGGGTATGGGGGGAAGTAAAAATTCCAAAATGTGGGCTTTTGTTTCTCATCTTAATAGATCTGCTATATGGATTCTATACTTTGAAGTCGTAGTTGGGGGTGAAGTCTTAGTAACCCCGTGTGTTTGAAATGTACGATTTTTCCCATGATAGATAGGTTGATGCCTTTCTTAAGGAAAAATCGTCATTTTTGTTCTTTTATGTTGCTTCAAACTATCAATATGATTAGTAAAATTATTGATAATTGTGAAATTAAGTTGTTATAATTTGTTGGGTTGGGCACTCGATATTTCCCGTTGATGAAAGGGGTACTGTCCATCTTAAAGGAAGGTGTTGAGTGGTCCTAAAATATTTTTGTGTGATTAATGAATCTTTCGGGAAAGTCTTAGTACCCGTTAGATTAAAATATGCTCATGCTCATGTGAAAATTGGACTATTAAGAGCTATGAAGATGATAGAGTCACTGCCAAACACCTGTGAGTCGCAGGTGGAGAGCTGCAAAATGCGTGATGTGGTGCAGGTGAGTGATTGACAGTTTAGGCCACTGCCTACCATCTGTGCTGCACCTGTGAGCCACGAATCGCCACCGGCAAAACGCAGGACAAACGCAGGTGACCTAAATTTTAACCCTATTTTTGTTGCAGACCTATGATGCACCTACGAAACGCAGGTGCTGCCAGTTATTGATTTTTATTCTTCATATTGTTTGACATCCAATCTTTTAATTTATTTTTCGTAGCTTGGTATAGTTTTCTCTTTTAATTTTCAATTTTCAAAAATACAAAAAGAGATTCGATATGTTTGTGGCACTAACATTGTCTTGCATAATCATGACTTTATCTAGGAAACAAGGCAAAGATAAGGCCCCTTCCATATCCAAGAGCAAGGGGAAGGGTAAGGCTAGGGCTACCCCATCCACTCCACACACCAGGGAAGCTTTCATCCAGTGTGTGCCTGATATGAAAAAGTAGTACACGACATGCCTAGACAGATCAATCACTCTGGAGAAGCACTTCGATTTGGAAGTGTTGGGGGTACTTTCCCCAACATCACCAACCAATTCAATGACAGACAGTGGCATTTGCTCACAGATCCTCCACCCAACTACTACCCCAACCTTGTTCCAGAATTCTATGTTTCATACCAAGCAAGGCAAGACTCCATGAAGCATAAAGGGAAAGTAGATGATTTCCCTTGCCAACCTTCGGTCATAGTTCGAGACATGGAAGTCGACATCACTCCCAATGCCATCAATGTTATTTTCTAGGAGGATGAAATCGACTTCGTGACTGAATTCGCTAGTAGAATATCAAACAAAAAAGATTAGTTTAGGTGGATTGTAAGCATCATTGCAAATTACCAGACACTTTGGGCTACAAATAGGGGTGAGATCACAAGGCAAGACCTTAAATTAAAAGCCAAGTTGTGGCTAGAGTTTGTGTGCTCCTAGTTAATACCTTCGAAGAAGGATCAGCGAGTGAATCTTGAAGCAGCCATTCTAATTGCTTGTATCATGTTTGGGATGCCGATAAATGTTGGTGAAGTGGTTGCCACCCAAATGAAGAGGAAAGCCATGTACCAAGGTCTCTCGATGCCCTATATGGTGCTCATTAGTCAGTTATGCATCAAAGCAAGAGTCCCACTATTTCCCAATGAAAATAGGAGCTCCGCCACATGTGTAATTGTTGTTGACAAGAGAAGGGATACTAATTCTCCCCAAAATAAAAGAAAGAGAATGTTTGCATGTGACATACCTGAGGACTCCACCCTACGTGGAATGAATGAGACTCTCGTGGCTCCCGACCATAACATGCCACAACCTAAGATGTCAGGGAAGGTATTTGAAAAAGCACCATTCAGATGGCCTTTACCTCCTCCATCGCCCTCCCAACCAAGGGGAATCCATAAGCTGGCTGAGATGACACAGTCTCATGAGAACCAATGGAGTTATCTCCCTCTCAAAGTAATGGAAATATTTAATTATATGTTCAGAGTACTTTTTCTAGAATATATTCAAAAGTAGGTCATAACATTCTCCTCTTTTTATGGGATGGATGTTTTTCCCCTTTTCAGGCGTCTTTCATTTGCGATGAAACTGGTGGTTCACTGATTGCTATCCGCGAGCTGCCAGTTGCTTTCCTCTTGGTCCAATGAAGTCCAGAGCATTTTGGCGATGTCTTCTATCCATTTATCGATAGCTATCCGCGAGCCACCAGTTGATCTCATCATTTTCAGTCAAGTACAGTATATTTCGGTGATGGGACCGGCGGATCGCAGGTTACTGTCTGCAACCCGCGGATTGCAATTGTTCATTAAACCAGTGAGTGCCTGCGTTTGACCGGCATTTCGCTGGTATCCTCTGGTGGAGTGGCAGTTTTCACCTAAATCTCTTCCTTTTCACTCAACTTCATGCTCCTTCTCCTCAAATTAGATACCTGCACATCCAAAGGAAAAAAGGGAGTAAAATCCAACTAAAAGACTTGAAAAATAAGCTAAAGTTCATGCTTAAGAGCCTAATGAGTTGGTTAATTACCAACTCATCAAAACCCCAAACTTGAACCATTGCTTGTCCTCAAGTAATGAAATTCTTATCATTTGAGAAAAAGAAATGGCATGTCACTCCACAAGAGTCTATGCATCAATGACCACTTAATTTATGATAACCCAAAAAATGCTAACCAACTCACAAAAAAGAGAAGTAATTTCCCCGTTAAAAATGTGGAAAAATTTCAAGAGGCAACCACAATTCATAGGCATGATTCACAACTGCTTTTATTTTGCAAAACAAGGGCATAGTTTATCCAATCAAATACGCATAGCATCTTAAATCATAATCACTGCACATTCAAAGTTTGCCTTGGAGCTTACATTGGACATGCCTTAATCACACCCTTACTTTAATGCAAGTATGCCCCCAAAAGTGAGTGATGCCACTCACTGCAAGAGAGAATCCCATTTATTTATCATTAAATCAATGCACACATAAGGGATTATAGAAGAAGACGATCACACTCACTCTCACAAAAGAAATCTCCATGCACACAACTTGACCCATAGGCTTGCTCTTCGTTTAATTTGCTACTAATGTAGAGCAACTGCATTGAAAATCAATTAGGAGTTGCAGATCATGATGAACGTTAGGGGTAATGGTAGGAAAAATATTTAGCTCTAGTGACTAGAACCTCCCTAATGCCTTTATGTGAACACTTTTATCTTCTCCGATCAAACTCTTTAGATCACTCCACCTTATTTCTCATTTTGCATAAATTTTCATCTTTTATTTCTCAAAGGCCTTCCTTGTAGCTCATTTGGCTATCACATTAAGCCTTGTCTAAGTAAGAGGTAACACCATTTCACTATTCTTTCCTCTTTTGGTACCTCAAGGTTTCTCAACCCATCATTTCTTTCCTTTTGATCATGATTTGGTGCTACCTCAAATTTAGGCTCCTCATATTTTCCCCTTTATTGTAAACCCCCAAACATAGCCTTTTTTCCTCTTTCTCACTGATTTCCTTATCTCTCCCTATGTCTTGGGATTCAAGCCCCCATTATTCTCATTTACTCATCACTAGCAATTAGGGAGGATGGGTGCCAAGAAAAGGATTACAAAAAGGGACATTGGCATGTAATATGGTTTCCAAGAATAAATAGTTCAAAGGCCCTTTATTGTCTAGCAAGGGATGACATTTTCAGAGGTCATTTTGGGTGAAGTGTCTAATCAAATGAAAGCCTATAATCATGTTCTAAGTGCAGCTACATCTAAATGAAAGCCACACAAAAATATTTTGGTGGTACCTCTTAAAAATAGTTCCATAAAAGACTCAAAGAAAGACATGGAATTTTCACCATAAGAGAGTTGCCTCACAATCTATCATTGGAAAATATCAACTCGGTTCGACCACAAAAAGAAGAGAAAAAGAAAAAGCTCCTTGGGAAAGAACCGTGGTATTAAGAAAACCCTTGGAGTTTGATTACTATCAACTATTTAAACAGGCAATAACTAAAATTTAGATCACAATGCAACATTTGGCAATTAAGGAAAGGACCCATTTATGCACCAACAACATTTTATTTCATTACTTCATAGCTCAACAACCATAAATATCAGATACACACTCCCCTGCCCCAAACTTAAAATAACACATTACATTGGGATAAGAAACCCACGAGTATGTGGCTTCATTAAAGTGCCATGAAGCAGTTTCCGCTTCCATCATCGGATCAGGTGGGAGTTCCAATGGTTTTGTTACACCCCAAAAAATTGATGATTATTTGACAGTTATATTTCGTATCAGGGAATTATGGATTGTATGTTGGCCGTAGGTGAGGAGGGAAACATGTCCAATGGAAAAAGAGAAGAGTATGTGAAGTTTGTAAGTAAGGATAAACTTTAAACGGATATATATCCAAATATATAATGATTCAGAAGTCCTATAACCTGTCAAATGAAAGTTATTTGAGTCTAGTTTATGGTGAAAAAAATGCTCATCAATCGCAGTTCGGAGTGAAAAGTTATGCTCGTTTGAAGATAGCACTATCGGCAGGGAAAGCGCCGTGGTGCGCGGGCGCCAAGACAAGCAGGGAGAAGCAGCATGCGCATTCATGCAAGGGCACGTCGCGCGGGCACCGCCCAGGCATTGGCCAACCCGCCAATATGAAGTAAATTTGAGCTAGAAAGCTCATTTCTACTCCGTTTTACTTGATTTTTTTAAGAATTCAGAGATCTCAGAGCTCTATCCAATGGTGAAAACAAATCCCAGGTAAGAACGTGTATTTATAGGCCAAATTTTCTTATAGTCCAAGCTTGGATAGAGGTTTCTTATCTCGTAACCTTCTAACCGTGGAGTTGCTGCATTTTTAGCTGCCTAGATGCTGCGTTTTTGGGAAGTAGGGATGTGAAGTTTTACCTCCATCTTGGTTAGATTTGAATACAAGAGGAGGTAAGTATTTCTACTTGTTTTATTTGGTAAAAATTCACAGACTAAAGCGAAGAGTTGAAGTAAAGCTTGGTATGTATTTGTGGGGGAGTTTCTTCTTGTTTTTGGGAAGGAGACAAGGCCATGTGGATGTTGGAAGTCTACCCCAACCTTGTGTGAGTTGATTACCAAAAGTAGGTAAGTGAAACTCTCTTTAAATACTTCAAGTATGCGGCACATAAAGTGTGTAAAATTATTGAAAGTTGTTATAAATTGTGGCTGTTTTGTGGCGTGTTTCCGCCTTGGATTATTGTTGGAATATTGGCATAAGCCAGCCTCCATTTCATGAGTTGTAAGAAAGGAATTTGAAGGTGTCTCTGTTTCTTGCAAGCATAGGAAATTTGCTAAAAGAGATGCGACAAAGCAAGGTATGTAAAGGCGCATCTATGCTTGTTTTCCCAAGCACGAAATCTTGTTGTTGAAAAGGCCAATGTCCCTATGTTTTTGGAATCCTATTGGGGAATATATGATTATGCCAATAGTTTTAAAAGAATTAGATAAAAATATTGAACAATTGAATGTTACACCCCGTAAATTCTTGACATGAAGATGGCCTATTCGCATGTTGGTTAAGAGTTTTAGAATGTCATACATGCTAGAAAAAGGCCCGGGGAAA
>JACEIK010007500.1:61515-74656 GCA_018107945.1 Datura stramonium | reverse complement strand
GCACGACGATTCGCCGGCCGAATTTCACGAAACTAAACCCGTAGGAATGCTCCTCGCTGCTTAATACCTCACTACCCAAGATTAATTCGAGTTTGGACAGTGTTTAGCGGTGTAAACGGAAGGAATTTTAAAGAATCCCTTCGTCCTCCTACTGTTCTGCTCGTTTCTGGAAATTAAAAGTGGGGAGAATGATTTTTAAACCGAAGTGGGGGCTTATATAGTTGGGATCTATAAGTCGCATTCGTCGAATGCGATTTATATATGTCGTATTTGCCTCGCGACACGCTGACTTAGCGCTTGTCCGGTACCTCCCGGGACCTTTTCTCGCACGTATGGCATTCTATAACTCTTAACCAACATGCGAATAGGCCATCTACATGTCAAGAATTTACGGGGTGTAACAATTCAATTCTTGGAAGTTCTTCTCACAATCCTCTGACCATTGGAACTTCACTTTCTTCTGGGTCAATTTGGTCAATGGCGGTTCAATAGATGAAAAACCCTCAACAAATCTCTGATAGTACCCAACTAAACCCAAGAAACTCCTGATATCTGAAGGATTCACTGATCTAGGCCAATTCTTCATCACTTCTATCTTCTGAGAGTCCACCTTTATACCCTCACTTGACACCACATGGCCCAAAAATGCCACTGAGTTTAATCAAAACTCGCACTTGCTGAATTTAGCATATAATTGGCGATCCTTGAGAGTCTGTAGCACCACCCTCAAATGAGCGGCATTCTCCTCCTCGCTCTGAGAGTATATTAGGATATGATCGATAAACATGATCACGAACATATACAAGTATGGATTGAACACTCTATTCATCAAATCCATAAAAGCTGCAAGAGAATTCGTTAGTCCAAAAGAAATAACTACAAACTCGTAATGACCATACTGAGCCCTGAATGCTAGCTTCGGGATGTCACTCTCTCGAACCTTGAGCTATGGTATCCGGATTTGAGATCTATCGTCGAAAAGCACTTGGCACCCTGAAGCTGGTCAAACAAATTATCAATTCTGGGGAGTGGATACCTATTCTTGATGGTGACCTTGTTCAATTTTAGATAATCATTACACAAATGAAGAGAACCATCATTATCAAAAGGTCTTTCAATTGCTCCTTCAACTCCTCGACTGGGGCCATTATGTAAGAAGGAATAGATATAGGTTGCGTATCGGGAAGAAGGTCAATACCAAAATCAATCTCCCGCTCAGGAGGGATTCCAGGTAGATCATCGGCGAAGAATTTTTGATACTCACATACTACTGGGACTGACAGGATAGTCGGGGTCTTGGACGTAGCATCCTTAACCCTAACTAGATGGTACACGCAACCCTTGGAGATCATCTTTCTGGCTTTAAGGTAGGAAATGAAATAACCTACAGGCACAACTGAACTACCCTTCCATTCAAAGTGGCTCACCTAAAAATCGAAACTCTACCGCATGGGTTCTACAATTAGATTAACCATAGCATGCAAATATGTCACAACAAAAACATCGGCCTAGATTGAGACACGGGACAAGGAGTCCTGAGAGACCCCAAGTCGACCCATGACATAACATACATCAAACTAGATCAATTAAATAGAAGGATTGGCATGATAATCTTAGCGGAACTCTAAAATAAGCATAACATCAAAAATACATATATCTGAAGCTGATTACATTCTATTTTATGAAAAGCATTTCCATGTCGTACGCTATCCTAATTTCCCAGTTGTGCTCACAAGCTGGAGTGCCTTTATTCCCGGATTAAACCCCGTTGAACCTTAACTAAAGCTAAAACCTTAACTCAAGCTACTTCTTTGTTCCTTTACTTGCGAACCTACAGATCCTCTATCTCCACTGGAACCCCTTCATAACTAATACTGTCTTTCAAACCGGAACTGTCACCGAAACAACTAGAGCTGGATCACCCAAACACTTTCTTAAGAGCGATACATGGAAAACTGGATGTACTGAGGCTAGTTCTAAGGGTAACTCCAATTCATATGCTACCTTACCAACCCGTTTCACAATCCAGTATGGGACAACATAACGGGGAGTGAGTTTCCCTTTCTTTCCGAACCTCATCACTCCCTTCATGGCAGACAACTTTAGAAACACCCAATCATCAACTTCAAATTCAAGCTCTCTCCTCCTCACATTCGCATAGGACTTTTTGCGACTCTGAGCTATTTTCAACCTTCCCCGTATGAGCTAAACTTTATCCATGGCCTTATGGACTGAATTTGGTCCTATCATCACAACTTCACCAACTTCAAACAAACCAATAGAAGATCTATATCTCCTCCCATAGAGAGTCTCAAATGGAGCCATCTGAATGTTGGAATGGTAGATGTTGTTATATGCAAACTCAATGAGAGGCAAATGATCATCCTAACTACCTTGAAGTCAATCACGCACGCTCTCAAGATGTTCTCGAGAGTCTGAATAGTCCACTTCGCTTGACCATTCGTTTGCGGGTGAAATGTTGTGCTAAGATTGACTTGAGTACGAAGTCCCTTTTGAAACAACCTCCAAAACATGGAGGTAAACTGAGTACCTCTGTCTGATATGATAGACAAGGGCACTCCATGCAACCGAACTAGCTCTCAAATGTATAGTTTGGCATAATCCTTCGCTGAATTAGTAGTTTTGACTGGTAGAAAATAAGAGGCTTTGGTCAACCTATACACGACCACCCAAATGGAGTCATACTCTCGATGAGTGCGAGGTAACGCTATGATGAAGTCCATATTAATCTCTTCCCACTTCCAAGTAGGAATACTGATACCTTGAAGCACACCCCCGGTCTTTGATGCTCAACCTTCATCTGTTGACAATTTGGACACTTAGCCACAAAATCTGCTATGTCCTTGTTCATGCCATTCCACCAATAGACTCCCCGTAGGTCACAATACATCTTGGTGGCACCTGGATGTATCGAATATCTGGAACCATGAGCCTCATGCAACATCCAATTTCTTAAATCATCAATGTCCAGGACATACAAGCGACCCTGATATCGAAGCACACCATCTCCCCCTTTGGAGAAGACCTCTACCTTCTAATTCTGAACAACTTCCTTTAACTTTGCTGGTGGTGAGAGAGCCCTGTTAGTTGGTGATGAAACTGTTGCATTTTCATGAGACCTTAAAGGTGAAGGATTTGTTGGTTCCATGCTCAACTTAGGACTCTTTGAACTTAAGGTATCCTTTTCCATCATTGCAGCCAAAGTAACCACTCCCTCATCCCTCACTGTTTTGTCTAATGGCATGAATAATGGACAGTTGGCACAAAGGCAAAGCAGACTAATGAGAAAAGGATAGGGCATAGAGGTTGCTTTTATCATGGCCTTCTTTTTGCATTGCTCAGTGATAATCTCCCCCACATTTATGTGTCTATGATCCATGATGCAAGCAACAAGGATTGCAGTCTCAATTGGAACATGTATTGTGTTTTTGGAGGGAATAATGCGGGCACTTATAAGATCAAACCACATTCGTGCTTCGAATTTGAGATCATGCCGCTAAATAATGCCCGTCGTAACTGCCCAATGCGTGACCCACAAGAATGATTTCGTCCACCCACTAAAACTTCTCATCTTTGTATTCTAGTTTTCTTTTGAAGTCTCGACTTGGACGCACTGGGTCATCCCAATAAATAGAGTTGATTTCATATGGGGTGATGTGAACTTCTTGGCCCTGTACCAGCACAGATGATAAACATAGCATCTTTTCGACTCTGCCTTTGTTCTTCAAGATGTCCTGTTGTGCCCTATAAGAGGCATAAAACTCCCACATCGACTCGGGAAATAAAAGATCCAAGGGCATTATGAAAGGCTCCTAATAGAGAATTTGAAATTGATCATAAATATCTGGAAAGTCATCCTTAAAGGAGTCAACCTCAAATCGAGCTTCTGCAGTGATGGACCATTTCTCCTTATATTGGACATAATAATTCTTCATCTTATTAAGCCCAAAATGAAGTTGATTAATCTGCATCTCCTTATTAGACTCTGCTCCTTGAGCTATGGCATCAGTCAGTGGTGTTTTCCCTTTACCACATTGTCAAGTGGTGGATATGATGCTGCAAAGAAATGTTAGTGCCACATGCTGCTATTTTTGGGATTTTGCTAATATGAAAGTAAAAGAAACAAAAAAACTAATCTAGAAATAAAAATCACAAAATTGGATGAGAACAAAATTTTCAATATCAGAATCATATGTTGCTAGACCGGCATTACAACTGCAAAACACAGGTATAGACCCGTTAGTCGCAGCTGAGCCGTCGGCCTAGGTAGAAAACATGGAAAATGGCTCTCTATTGGTGCTACACTTATGTTTCGCCAGTCTCAACCTGCAAAGACAGGTGAAATGCAGGTACTGGGCAGTGGCCTGAAGCCTTGAACCCGGACCTGCGCCTCATCTTGCGTTTTGCCGGTGATGATCGACGACTCACTGATGAAATGTAGTTTTAACATCAATAGCACCCCAACCCAGTCAAACATGAACATCTCAATTTCATGATTTACCCAACTCACCCCCATATTATGATCAAGCCACTTCAAACAACACAATAAAAACAAAAATGACGATTTTCCCTTAAGAACGACGTCACCCAATCTATCATTGGGAAAATCCTGCAGTTTAAGCAAACGGGATTACTCAGACTTCACCCCCAACTAATATATCAAACGCACACTTCATATAGCATTCCTACTAAAAATTAGCATCCACACCAACATTATGCAATTATCACTACACCCAATACACACACACTGTGAGAATCATTCTACAATGTAAAAGCACAATATGGGAAATGGGAGATATGGATACAGAAAATTCTGAATCTAGCATGCTTAATTTTGAACTCACATTCTTAAACAACAAGTAATATAAGATCACGAATGCGCATAATGATTGATCAATGAGAATAAAAAAAACAACAAGGTTTGAGCTTGGTGTCTTGACCAAAAATGGTGTTTCCAACAATAGGAAATGATATTTCTTAGTGAGAGGTGTGTGAGGAGAGGTGAAAGGACGAGAATAAGAGGGAGCATTTTATAGGGTGAAGAGAGTGAGAGTAGTTGGTAGGTGAGAAGGTGGATTTAATGGTGGGAAGTTCAAAAGGTAATATTGGTGGGGAAATGGGTTATTGGAAAAGTGGAAAGGTGAAAATGAAGGGTTTGTGGAGATTTAAAGAAAGGTTTGACCGGTTTTGTTCTTTTTTAAAGAGCCATGGGTTAGGTCGACAAGATTTTAAATAGAATACTTACCTCCTTCTGCATTGAACCTGCGGCCGCCGGTGAGTACCGGCATTTTTCTTCTTCAAATGCAGGTGACATTCACTTGTGCCCAATTCACTACTTTACGGGCTGCGAATGACCGGCAGTTCGTGATTTGCCACCCAGTTTTTCATTGGTAAGTCACAATTCACTCTAGAACTCCCAGACTTACTGGTTGAAGCCAACGCCAAACTAGTGGTTCGCAAATTGTCACCAGCATTTTGCCGATGAGGCGCCGGTTCTCTCCTTTTTCCTTTCACATTCTGGACCCCTCCTGCACTTGGGCGGCGACTCGTAATTTAGCACCTGTGTTTTGAAGGTCTTGCGTAGGGAATGCTCTGTTTTTATTTCACTTGGTTGTTCATCCAATCAACTTATAAATCAAAAACAATAAAAACGTCAAAGCATCAAAAACAAAAAAAACTTCGGTTGCCTCCAAAGAAGAACCTTATTTAACGTCTTTAATACGCCAAAATTCCTATGACTAGATCCAGGATTTAAAAATGAAACTTTGCAGAAATCTGGACAAACATCATAGAAAGGGTCATGTAACGGGTCGTTGGTTCCACCAACGATCCGTAAGGAGTGCTCGCGGTGAGGTATAGCAGGGTCAAAGTGGTAGTAACGGGTCAAGGGACGACCTATGGTTGGATACCACGAGTCATTATTTCAGGTCGTGGTAAGACTTGTCCTTAGACTAAGAGGAAGTAATGGGTCATAGGATGACACATCATTCCTAAGTCTTAGGGTACTAAACTAAGTCGTTTAAGGCTCGAAATGCAGTTTTTTATGAGGGGAAAATCTATTCTAGGTTCATTCATACCCATGCATGCATATTGAAGGGGTTTAGGAGGTGATCAAGTGAGAGTTCTTCAATCTTTTCTTCAATCCTTCGTTGCGCTTTCAAGGAGTGATAGAATCTGATCTTCCCTAGGTACGTAGGGTTATGAGTGGGTGAATCCTTTCACACCCATGCCCAATCTCTGAAAATCTTTAAATTTCATATGTTAGTTTTATGGGGTTTTAACCCAATGCATGAAATTCCTAATTCTCTACATGAGTATGATTTAAATGTATTTCTACTATTGAATTATGATTCATGGGCAAGTTTTACATAGCTTTTTCATTAAAATCATGTTTCAAGCTTTTCAAATTTAAATTATCCAATTATGAGAAGTTTATGAAAGTTAAGATGATGAAAAACATTTTTTCATGTTACCCATGTTTATAATCATGTTTTAAAGTGAATTGAGTATTTCCAAGCATGTTAAAGTATTGGGCAATGCCTACATGTTCAAGAATGATTTATAATTTATGATATGGATTTCATGATTGATCGATTTATAATGTTGGCTGACTAAAGGGCCCTTGATTCATGGATAAACATGTATCAATGATTTTAAATATTTATTTAGCCATGAATCTCATGAATGATGTTTATGATTTATGTATGACCCTAATGTGCATGTTTTTGGGAGCAGTGTCTAGCACTGAGTAGCCCAGCGTTCAAAGGACTACGCCGGTGTCTCATAACTACGTGCCACCGTAGGTTCATGATGATACATTACAATGTTAATGGATCACCTCTTTCGTGATATCACATAATGCACGTCCCTTGCCTGACAAGACAGGGACAGCTCTGCCCACTTGGGCGAGATAGTTAGGCCATCATGTAAGGCTCTACCATGATGGTGTCGGTTATGACGAGTCCTCCCATTATTCCTCATGTTTTTATGCATTTTTAAGTTTATGAGATTTTGGCTCATGTAATGATTTATAATGTTTCTCTTATGACTATGATAATGAATGAATTACGAATATTTTAAAAATCTTGAGCCTTATGTTGCACTATGATATTTATGTTATGAGCATGTTGTCCTACTCCTATGATCTCTTATGAGTTTTTATGTATTTTAAATGTCCATTTTACTTACCTTGAATACTTGGTACACTCCACATAACGACCGCATACTCTATGTTGTATCGTTTCATGATGCAGACTCTGATCTTCAGACCCAACACCGGCATTAGCTAATTCTTGGAGTTAGCATCCAGCTCATTGGTGAGTCCACATTCTCCGAGGACCAGTTTGATATTAGTTATCTTTTTATGTTCTGATTTCTAGATTTGTCGAGTTAGTTGGGGGTGTTGTCCCATCAACCTATTAGATATGTTAGAGGCTTTAAGACTATGTGTAGTTTTCAACTATCATGTATGAAGTACGTTATGCTTTCTATGTTATGTCATGGTTATGCTTCCTCTATGTTGTTATGTTGAGTATTCTGTTATATTGATTGAGTTATATGTATGCTCACGCCATGGGTCGACATGGAGTCTCTCGGGGCTCCTTTTCCCGTGTTGCAATCTGGGTCTACGTTCGGGTCGTGACAAACATGGTATCAGAGCAATAGGTTTGAAGTGTCCTAGGGTGTCTAAAATCCATGTTAAGTAGAGTTTTTTTCATGTGTGTGAAGCGCGCACACTTATGACGAAGAGGCTATGAGACATTTAGGAAATGTTTCCTTCTTTCATTATCTATGTCGTGTGATGAAATGTCCCCCCTATCCTTCTAACTCATGCTATTCGCAATTGTAGAATCATGGCTCCCTGCAGAATAAATGGTAGGTGGAATGGAAATGGAAATGGCCTTGAGGATAGAAACGGAGATGGGCACCAACAAGCTCTACTAGTCCAGGAGCACCATGCACCAGAGCCAGTTGCCCATGCTGCTTGTAATTGTTGCCGTTGTCAAAACAGGGGATCNATGGGCACCAACAAGCTCTACTAGTCCAGGAGCACCATGCACCAGAGCCAGTTGCCCATGCTGAGTTTCGGGAAGCTATTTAGATTCTAGTGCAGGCCTTGACCGCTCGGGTCAACCAACAAGCAGTGGCTCATATTCCGCAAAATGGAAATGCGGCGGCAGCTCGAGTCAGAGATTTCTTGAGAATGAACCTTCTAGAGTTCTTTGGGTCAAAAGTAGATGAGGACCCGCATGATTTCATCGATGAGATTGTGAATATCACCCAAGTCATAGGGGTGAATGGATTTGAGTGTGCTGAGTTGGCCTCAAATTAGTTGAAAGGGGTCGCACACATCTAGTTTCATCAATGGAAAGATAGTAGGGTCGTGTGAGCCGATAGGAATTCCATGTTGCATTCCTAGATCGGTTCTTCCCTTGTGAGATGAGAGAGTTGAAGGCAGCTGAGTTCATGAATTTGAAGTAGGGAAGGATGACGGTACAGGAGTATGCCCTTGAGTTCACTCGTTTATCAAAGTATGCCCCAGAGTTAGTGGTTGATCAGAGGGCGCGAATGAGCAGGTTTGTTCATGGGGTGGCGAACTACTTGGACAAAGATTGTAGGACCGCTATGCTCCACCAGGATGTGGATTTCCCTCAGATAGTCTTGTACGCCCAACAGATGGAGGAGGCGCATATGAGGGAGAGAGAGGCCAAAAGGGCCCGGACAGATAGCTATGGGTTTACACAGTAGAGATCTGGTGGTGGTCACCACCCTCAGATTCAGCAGAGGTCACAAGCTCTAGCACCATCATCAACTAGTGTTTCATCTAGACCTAAGGGTGATCAAAATATCAGGGCCTCGGGTTCAAGGGACTAGAGGGGCATGCAGGTAGAGCGCACCTTTCCAGCGTGCAAAAAGTGTGGAAAGAGTCATTTTGGGGAGTGCTTGCGCAACTCAGATATATGTTATGGGTGCGGTAGAACCGGCCACATGCACTGAGCGTGTCCATTTGATAGATAGGATGATTATAGAGGTCGTACATAGACTACCAGGCCAGCAGCAGCTCCAGCACAGTCATCTCCGCAGGGGGCATCCACTAGTGGGGGTGGCGAGCAACACCAAAACACAATTTATGCCCTCACCTTGTGTCAAGAGCAGGAGACTTTACCGGATGTTGTTATTGGTATGTTATTTTGATGTTAATGCTTTGTTAGATTTAGGGGATACCTTGTCTTTTGTGACACCTTATATTGCTAGTAGGTTTGGAGTCAGTCCCAAAATTCTGTCAGAACCATTCTCAGTCTCTGCTCCAGTTGATGATTCAGTTGTAGATAGGCGGGTGTATAGAAGTTTCTCGATCATAGTATATTACATAAAGTCACCTCCGCAGACCTAGTAGAGTTAGCCATGACTGACTTTGATATTATTCTCGGTGTAGAGTAGTTGTATTCATGTTATTCTTTTGTTAATTGTAGAACCCGTGCGGTGGAGTTTCATTTTTCAGGTGATCCAATTTTATAGTGGAAGGATAGTACAGTTGGTCCGGTAGGTCGCTTTATTTTCTATCTTAAGGCCAGGAAGATGATTTCGAAAGGGTGTGTGTACCATCTAGTTAGGGTTAAAGATGTCGAGTTTGGGACCCTGACTATTCCATCAGTTCCGGTGGTATGTGAGTATCCAGAAGTGTTCCCTAATGATTTATCGGGTATTCCTACCTAGAGGGAAATCAATTTTGGTGATGCCCTTCTTCCCGACTCACAACCTATATCTATTCCTCCCTATAGAATGGCTCCAGCCGATCTAGAAGGGTTGAAGGAGCAGTTGAAGGATCTTTTAGATAAGGGTTTCATTAGACCAGGCAAGTCTCTGTGGGGTGCACCAGTTCTCTTTGTCCAAAAGAAAGATGGTTCTCTTCGTATGTGTATTGATTATCAGCAACTGAACAAAGTCACCATCAATAATAGGTATCCTTTACCCAGGATTGATGATTTATTTGACCAGCTTCGGGGTGCCAAGTTCTTTTCGAAGATATATCTCAGATTCGGGTACTAGCAGCTCGGAGTTCGGGAGAGTGACATCTCAAAGACAGCCTTTAGGATGTAGTATGGTCATTATGAGTTTGTAGTTATGTATTTTGGACTAATGAATGCTCCTGCAGCTTTTATAGACTTATTGAATAGGGTGTTCAAGCCATATCTGGATATGTTTGTGATTGTGTTTATTGATGACATCCCAATATACTCTCGGAGCAAGGAGGACATGCTACTTATTTGGGGGTGGTACTACAAACTCTCAAGGATCGCCAGCTATATTCTAAATTCATCAGTGCGAGTTTTGGTTGAACTCAGTGCAGCATGTTGAAGGAGCTACGTGGGAAGCCGAAGCAGACATGATGGCTAGATACCCATATTTATTCTCTACCGACTTAGTTCCAGTTTGAAGTATCAGTTTTTCCTTAAAACTCTATTTAATTTTCATGTTTAGTTCATGTGCCAAAGTTTCTTTCATGTATGTGGATGTGTATATGATTCATGAATTCAGTTTAGCTATGTAGTTTGAATCGGAGTTAGTCATTCCGTCAGTTTTTGACTTAAATGATTAGTGTTTGAGTATGATGATTGTATTTCTCTGTTTTCTATATGTTTTCCCATATTCGAGGATGAATGTTCCCAAGGGGGAGATATTATAATACCCATATGTGCCTAATACTAGAACCGGAATTTAAATATGAAAGTTGGTCAGAAATAAGGACAAACATCATAGAATGGGTCATGTAACGGGTCGTTAGTTCCACCAACAATCCGTAGGGAGTACTTGTGGTGAGGTGCAACAGGGTCGAAGTAGTAGTAACGGGTCAAGGGAAGACCCCGGGTTGGATACCACGAGTCTTTGTTTCAGTTCGTGGAGAGACTGGTCCTTAACCTAAGAGGAAGTAACAGGTCGTAGGACAACCCGTTTTGAGCAGCAATGGATCATGGTGAGCAACCGTAGGAAGATTTCCACGACCCAAACGTAGCCCCGGATCGTAACATGGGACAAGGAACCTCGAGAGGCCCCAAGTCAACCCATGGCATAAGCATGCATCTAACTTCATTCACTTTAAGCGGAAGACTGATCATAAGAGATAGAGGAAACTTAAACATAACATAACATATCATAACATAAGGAAATCTTTAGACATACACGCAAGCTGAGTGATACATACTGTCTGAAAGTCTGAATAGTTTCACGAGTGTTGTAGTACGACTCATACCTTGGTATGACGACTCATGACTGCCTCATGCCCTCAGATTTGCCAATCACATTTTCTCTGAACTTCACCATGGCTCTTTGGTGCTAGTCGTAGGTGGTCATCACAACTCATATCTTCCATTAGTAGCATGAGCTCAGACAAGTGCAATATTTCTATAATTTTCCACGACTTCTATGGTGTGGCTCATACCAGAATGGTACGGCTCATACCAAGAGTGGTACATGGCCAGTTCCTTGTGCTGAATTTTATCACGGATGCTACGTACGACTCGTACCTCATAGGTATGACTTGTACTGAAGTCTGCAATTTTACCATTTTCAACACTCTTTTCTCTTCTTTTGCATATTTTAACTCCAATACATAATTTCCCTAAAACAAAGTAAAAATGCATCATATCTGTATAAACACACCTAAGACCATGCATATTTTCAAAGTTTTGAGCATCGAAATTACTGTAAATTTATAGCACATCAACACCCTCAACTTATATTTGCATGTCCTCAGGCAAAGAAAATAAAAACTAAAAACGATGTTTAAGTAGAAAATAAACCTAGGATACTACAGCCAAAAATTAATCAAAGTTTGCACCATAAACTCAAACAACTTTTGACCCTTTTTCTCATAAACCAAATCAGCATATGCACATCAAGCAATCACAAACCATGATAAACAGGGATCAAGATATGTCACCTAGCTATTAACAGATAGTCAAGTCATTACCAATGCTTTTCACACAAACAATTGGCAGAATCAATCACAAACCATGTACCGTCACAGCAAATGAAGTCCCCCACTCACAAATATAGGAAAATATGAAACATGGGACAAAACAAGAAGACTCTTGCCCTCACAAAGAAGTTCCAAATACTGCATATTGGATACTATAGGATTGCCCTTATTTTCTCTACTTCGGTTGTCAGATGGTTAGGCTAGGATCACTATAGGACTTGTTGTTGGCTTGTAATATAGGCTTTCAGGTTGGGTATGGTAGAGATGGAATCTTTTTAGTGGCTAAACCCCTCCTTTGCACTACATACACATGGATCCTTTTTTCACTTTTTTCACCCTTTTCACATTTTCAAAATTTTTCTCCTTTTTCTCAAATTTTATGTACTTGTATGAGTGTGGTGAGTTTCTTAAAATTTTTTCATTCATCATTCTCTTTTTTGTATTTTTTTTTCAATTTTTCTTTCTTTTTTTTGGTCACACCACACCTCATTTTTCACCTTTTTTCTTTTCTCTCCCTTTTTCACCTTCGCACTATTTATGCACCCTTACTCTAGCCACCCTCAACTTATGCATTTTTCCTATGTTGAGGTTCACAATATTCAAGATGGGACCAAGGCCAAAACAAGTTTTCTATAAAAATAATGGATGCAATTAATTTGTTAATCTATTAAAAAATGGTCTATATAAGGCTCAAACATTTGGATCAAGGGAATCATATCATTTCGGTAGGGTTATTGTTACACCCCGTAAATTCTTGACATGTAGATGGCCTATTCGCATGTTGGTTAAGATTTTTAGAATGCCATACATGCTATAAAAAGGCCCGGGGAAAGATCGGACAAGCGCCAAGTCAGCGCGTCGCAAGGCAAAATGCGACTTGTAAATCACATTCCAGGAATGCGACTTGTAAATCGCATTCCAGGAATGCGACTTATAAATCGCATTCCCTGAATGCGACTTATAAGTCCCAATTATATATAATCCCCAACTTCGGTTTAATTCTTTTTAATCAAATAATTTCCAGTGAAGTCTCGAAAAAAAGAGGGTTCGTAAGGTTTTGATAATTATCGCTCGATTACGCCACCAAACGCGGTCCAAACTCAAATTAACCTCAGATACCGAGGTATTTAGCAGCAGGGA
>JACEIK010007500.1:43460-56636 GCA_018107945.1 Datura stramonium | reverse complement strand
CAGATAACTGAGGATGAAGTGCTGCAATGTAAAGGCCGCCTCTGTGTTCCAGATATTTCAGGGCTCCGCCAGCAGATTATGAACGAGGTACATTACGCCCTCTATTCTCTCCACCCCGGCGCAACAAAAAATGTACCATGATATCAAGGAGAACTACGAGTCTACGCTCACTGTGGGACATGCTCCACTGCCTGCTGGTTGACTTGGGCGGTCAAGGCTTGCGCTAGCATCTGAATGGCTACCTTGAATTCAATGTGGGCAACCGGCTTTGGTGCATGGTGATCATGGACTGGTGGGGCTTGTTGGTGCCCGTCTCCATTGCAATCCTTGTGGCCATTTCCATTTCTATTTCTTATCCCATTAACTCTGCGGGGAGGCATGAGTTTTCAATCGCGAATAGAATGAGTTAGAAGGATAGAGATACATTTCACCGAATGACATAGATCATGAAAGAAGAGAATATTTCCTAATGTCTCATAGCCTCTTCACCATAAGTGTGGCGCACTTCACACCCATGAAAAAGACTCTACTTAACGTGACTTTCAAACACCCTAGGGAACTTCAAAACCTATTGCTCTATACCAAGTTTGTCACAACCCGAACATAGGCTCAAATCGAGACATGGGATGTAATACCCCGGAAGTGCCCAAGACTAGACCCGAGATTTAAAAATGGAAGTTGGCAGAAATATGGAAAAATTATCACAGAATGGGTCAAGTAATGAATCGTTGGTCCCACCAATGATCCATAAGAGGTGTTCATGGAGAGGTACAGGTGGATCGAAGTAGGGAGTAACGGGTCAAGGAATGACCCGCGATTTGATTTAACGAGTCGTTGTTGGTGGTCATGGTAAGACTGGTCCTTAGTCTAGGAGAAAGTAACAGGCCGTAGGACGACTCATCGTGAGTAAAAACATATCATGGTAAGTAACCGTGGGAAGGAGTAGGAAAATCTCTAGTCGAGGTAACGTATGGAAACTACGCCTCATTGGAAGTAGGCACGAGTCATGGTGTAGCTCGTGGGAAGGCCCAGGTGCAGGTCGTCAAGAGGAAACAACGGGAGGATCCAACGGATTGTCATTTGACGTAACAAATCATCCTGTCGAGTCATGGGATTAGTACCTGAGAAGTTGAGAATTGGCAGGTGATGTAATGGACGGTCACCATGAGTCGTGGTATCATGGCACGGCCCATAGGATCGGTCGTTGTCATTGCTAGTGTAGAATTTTCAGGAAATTCATTAAGGGTATTTTCATCAATTCTAAGTCCTAGGGTCCTAAACTATGTTGTTTAAGGCTCGAAATGTTGTGTTTTATGAGGGAAAATCTAGCCTAGTATCAGTCACATCCATGCATCCATATTGAAGGGGTTTAGGAGGTGATCAAGTTAGCGTTCTTCAAGCTTTCTTTCAATCTTTATTGGGCTTTAAAGGGTTGGTAAAATCATATCTTCCCTAGGTATGTAGGATTATAAGTGGGTGAATCCATTCACGCTCATGCCCAATCTCTCTCTAAATCATGAAAATTCCTATATTGATTCTATGGGGTTTAAATCCAATGCATGAAATTCCTAATTCTCTACATGGGCATGATCTAAATGAGTTTTTATTATTGAATAATGAATCATAGGCAAGTTTTACATTGTTTTTCATTAAAATCATGTTTCAAGCTTTATAAATTTAAATACGCATCTATGATAAGTTTAGGAAAGTTGATATTTATCATGAATGTTCACGTATGATGAGATGTAAATGATGAAAAGCATGTTTTCAAGTTACCCATATTTATAATCATGTTTTCAAGTGAATTGAGTATTTTCAAGCATGTTAAAGTATTGGGCAATGCCCACATGTTCAAGCATGATTTATGGTTTATGATATGGATTTCATGATTGATCGATTTATGACGTTGGCCGATTCATGGGCCCTTGATTCATGGCTAAACATGTATGTAAATGGGGATCAATGATGTTAATATTTATTTGTCCATGAATCTCATGAATGATGTTTATGATTTACATATGAGCCTAATGTGCATGTTTTTGGGAGCACTGTCTAGCACCGAGTAGCCCGACGTTCAAAGGACTACACCGGTGTCTCATAACTATGTGCCACCGTAGGTTCATATTGATACATTATAATATTAATGGATCCCCTCTTTTGTGACATCACATACTGCACATCCCTCGCCTAGCAAACCTGGGATGACTTTGCCCACTTGAGTGAGATAGTTGGGGCATCATGTAAGGCTCTACCATGATGGTGTCGGTTATGCCGAGTCCTCCCATTGTTCCTCATGATTTATGCATTTTCATGTTATGATACTTTGGCTCAAGTTATTCTTTTATAAAGTTTCTCTTACGATTATGATTTCAAAGGAATTATGAATGACTTGAAAACCTTGAGCCTTATGTTACATTATGATATTATGATATAATCATGATGTCCTACTCTTATGAACTTTTATGTATTTTTTAAAATGTCCGTTTTACTTACTCAGCATACTCGATACATTACACGCACTGACTGCATACTTTATGTTGTATCATCTTATGATACAGGCTTCGACCTTTGGACCCAACACCATCATTAGCTCATTCTCGGAGTTAGCTTCTAGTTCATTGGTGAGTCCTCATCTCCCGAGGAACAGTTGATATTAGTTATCCTTTATGTTCAGTTTTCCAGACTTGTCGGGTTAGTTGGGGGTGTTGTCTCATCAACCCATCAGATATGTTAGAGGCTTTCGGACTATATGTAGTATCTAACAGTCATGTATGAAGTGCATTTTGCCTTCTATGTCATGCCATGATTATGCTTCCTCTATGTTATTAGGTTCGGTATTCCGTTTTATTCGATTAACTTAGATGTATGTTCATGCCATGGGTCCACTTGGAGTCTCTCTAGGCTCCTTGTCCCGTGTCTCAATCCGGGTCTATGTTCGGGTTGTGACATAGGACAAGGAGCACTGAGAGACTCCAAGTCGATCCATGGCATGAACATACATCTAACTCATTTAATAACTCGAAAGACTTAACGTAATGAACATGACAGAAGTCAATCATAGCATAACCTCAAGCCGAAATTTACATAATACATAACAAGCTGATTACTACATACAGTCTGAAAGCCTCTATCACATCTAATGGGTTGATGGGACGACACCACCAACTAACCTAAAAAGTCTGAAAACTAAAAGTACAAGGATATCTGGTAACAAATGGTCGTCGGGAGATGAGGACTTACCAATAGAGACTGGACGCTAACACAGGTCAACCGCAGGAACCCGCTGGTTTGATGAGAAACTGCAATCGGTGGCCCGCGGACAGCAACCGACAATACGCCAGTCCCATCGCAGACAGGTGTGGGAAGTGGTTGGACCAATGCTAAAATTGATCGGTGGATCACCGATGGCAACTGGTGAACCATAAAAGGCACTTCCAAAAGGCCCTGGAACTTCATTGGATTGCAGAAGAAAATGACTAGCGGCTCACGAAAGTAACCGGTGAACCGCCAGTTCCATCGCAAGTGAGGACACGCTTGAGCAGGGCAAAATCATTAAAGCCTGAAAAGAGGAGAATGTTTGCCCTATTTTTGTATATATTCTAGAAAAAAAGTACTATGAACATATTATTGAATATTCCTATACTTTTTGAGAGAGAAGAACTCCATTGGAGAGAAAGAATTATTCGAATATTGCTTTTAATCTTCATCTTCTTCTTCATCAAGGTATAACTATTATTGTAGAAATATTTTGAGTTTGATTTTGCTTACTCCTAATGATGAAATTATTGAGTTTATTATTGAATATACTATTGTGTTTCTCAATTATGAGCAACTAAATCTATAGCTAGAGGTGTGCGATGATGAGTGTTTAATTTGATTGGGTATTGCTAGATTTGTCTTGTTATTACTTAATTAGTGTAAATCTATTGAATTCACCTCAAATTATAGTTGATTGCTCATAGTTGCAAATATAGGTATTGTTTTCTTAATTTTGGCTTGAAAAGGAAGAATTAAGTTATGGGGGAGAACTTAATAGTGGGTTGGGATTTGATCCTTTGGGGTTGGGCTAGAAATAGCCAAAACCCATGGTCATAATTCCTTTATAGGTTGATGTCAAGAAATAGCTCAGCCCCTAACCCAAACCATATTGGGATAGTTGAATTACCCTGAGGTTCGAAAGGACTTGAGGATAAGGCGCACAAGTGGTTGAAAAACATCGGGCTCCATCTTTTCCAAGGTTATTTACACATATTAGTAATGACTTCATTGTTTAGTAAATCCCAATTTGATTGACATCCGATCTACACCACACCTCTGGCCTTTGCTTATTATTGTTTCTCGATTTTGGTTATCTTGCTTTCTTGATTGTCTGATTTTAGAGTTCATAATATTATTACATTCACTTCCCCCAAAATTTTCTTTTACATCTTCATTGCTTGGATGCGAATCAATTCAATTCACTAAACAACTCTTGCATAAATTATTCTCTATTTCTCATGGGATTCGACCCCTATACCTGTCTGGTTATTTGTTTTGATACAACGATTGCTTACATTTTCTCTAAACAAGAAGTGTATTTGAGCATTATCAATATACATTATGTTATTCAAACTTTCGCTTATTCATGTTTAAGTTATCAGTTTTCGCTTTAGTTTATGCTCTTGAGTTGCTATGCACATGCCATGGGTTGACTTGGAGCCATCTGTGGTTCTACATCCCTTATCATGATCCGGGGTCCCAGCTCGGGTCATGACAAACTTGGTATCAAAGAAAAGGTTTAGAGTGTCCTAGGGTGTATGAAATCCGCGTTAAGTAGAGTCTTTTTCATGGGTGTGAAGCGTGCCACACTTATGGGGAAGAGGCTATAAGATGTTTTAGGAAAATTTCCCTTCTTTCATGATCTATATCATGCGATGAAGTACCTCTCTATTCCTCTAACTCATGCTATACACATTTGCATAAATATGCCTCTCCGCCGAGTTAATGGTAGACGAAATGGCAATGGGAGTAGCCATGACAATGGCAATGGAGATGGGCATCAACAAGCCCCACCAGCACCAGCGGATCCTTTGCCCGAGCAGGTCAATCATGCCGAGTTCAGAGTGGCATTTCAGATGTTGGAATAGGCCATGTCCGCTCAGGTCAACCAGCAGGTGGTGGCTCATGTTCCCTAGAATGGGAACGCACCAACGGCGAGAGTGCGAGACTTTCTCAGGATGAATCCACCTGAGTTTTTGGGAAAGTGGATGAGGACCCACATGAGTTCCTTGAGGTTGTGTAGAAAATCACCAAGATTATAGGGGTGATGGGAGAGGAGAGTGTAGATTTAGCCTCGTATCAGCTGAAGCGAGTTGCTTACATATGGTTCTGTAGGTGGAAGGATATTATAGGCGTTGGAGCAGTTCCCATGAGTTGGGATGAGTTCGTGATTGCTCTCTTGGATAGGTTCTTCTCTAAAGAGTTGAGGGAGGCAAAGGCGACATAGTTCGTCAACTTGAAGCAGAACCACAGGACAGTTCAAGAGTATGCCTTGGAGATTACCCCATTGTCCAAGTATTCACCAGAAATGGTCGTTGATCCTAAGGCTCGTGTGAGCAGGTTTGTGAATGGAGTGGCAGATTCCTTGGTCAAGGAGTGCAGGAATGCCATGTTGATCAATGTCATAGATTTCTCGCGGTTGGTCATATATGCCCATCAGATAGAGGCAGAGTAGATGAAGGAGAAGGAGAGAGAGGACAATAGGGCCAAGGCAGGGAGTTATGGACAGTTCCAGCAGAGGTCCGGTGGTGGACATCACCCTCAGTCCCACCAGAGGTCGTCAGCCCCAGCTCCATTACCCGCCAGTGTTCCGTCTAGATCTAGGCGTGATTAGAGGTGTAGGGCATCAGGATCTAGAGATCAAGGAAGCATATCAGGAGAGCCTATCACACTGGAGAGTGCTTAGCGGGTTCAGGAACATGCTTTGGGTGTGGGAAGCCTAGACACATGCTCAGAGACTGCCCTTCAGTCAGACAGGGCCACGGTAGAGGCCGTGACCCAGCCACCAATTAAGTAGCTCCACCAGCACGTTCAACTCAGCAGGGTGCATCCACTAGTGTAGGTGGTGGCTAGCATCAAAACAAATTTTATGCCCTATCATCTCGTCAGGAGCAGGAGGTCTCACCCGATGTGGTCACTAGTATGTTACGAGTATTCCATTTTGATATGTATACATTGTTAGATCTAGGGGTTACCTTATCTTTCGTGACTCCTTATGTTGCTGTTAGTTTTGGATTCAGTCTTGAAATTTTATCAAAACCCTTCTCAGTCTCTACTCCAGTCGGTGAGTCAGTTATAGCTCGACGGGTATACAAAAACTGCCCTGTCACATTCCTTCAGAAAGTCACCTCAACCGACTTAGTAGAGTTAGAAATGACCTATTTTTATGTTATTTTTGGTATGGACTGGTTACATGCATGTTATGCCTCAATCAATTGTAGAACATGAATGGTAGAGTTCCGATTTCCCGGTGAGCTAGTCCTAAAATGGAAAGGTAGTTCAGCGATGCCTGTAGGTCACTTTGTTTTCCTATCTCAAGGCTAGGAATATGATCTCTAAGGGTTGTGTGTATCATCTAGTTTGGGTTAAGGATGCTACATCCGAAACCCCGACTCTCCAGTCAGTTCCTATAGTATGCAAATATTTGGAGGTATTTCCAGATGATCTGCCAGGGATCCCTCCCGAGCGGGAGATTGACTTTGGTATTAACCTTCTCCCTAATATGCAACCTATATCTATTCCTTCTTACATAATGGCTCCAACCGAGCTAAAGGAGTTGAAAGAGTAGTTGAAAAGATCTCCTAGATAAGGGTTTAATCAGGCCTAGTAAATCCCCACGGGGTGCTCCTATTCTCTATGTTCGAAAAGAAGCATGGTTCCCTTAGAATGTGCATGGATTATTAGTAGTTGAACAAGGTCATAATCAATAATAAGTTTCCCTTTCCCAGGATTGATGACTTGTTTAACCAACTTTAGGGTGCTACATGCTTCTCAAAGATAGACCACAGATCCGACTATCATTATCTTAAAGTTAGACAGAGTAACATTCCGAAGACAACCTTTAGGACTCAGTATGGTCACTATGAGTTCGTAGTTATGTCTTTTCAACTAACAAATTCTCCTACAACTTTTATGGACTTGATAAACATGGTGTTCAAGTAGTATTGAGAGATGTTCGTGATTGTCTTCATAGATGATATTCTGATATACTCTCGGAGTGAGGAGGAGCATGCCGCTCATTTGAGGATGGTGTTACAGACCCTCAAGGATCGAAAGCTATTTGCTAAGTTCAGCAAGTGTGAGCTTTGGCTGAACTTAGTAGCATTTTTGGGCCATGTGATGTCTAGAGAGGGCTGATAATGCTTAAATACACTCCTCATTTAGAGAAAGTGTAAGCGGTTATTGTATCAAAACAAATATTTCCGACGTATGTCGGGGTCGAATCCCATAGCGAATTGAGTCGATAATCCAAGAGCGATACACTAACTCAAACTAGAACTTATCGTTGTTCAACATTTGAAAAGTAAATTAGGGGAAAAAGGGAGAACACTATTGAATTCTAATTTAAAACTAAGTGGGGGTGGGGGAATTCTAATTGTTTCATTCTCAAGTGAAATGGCTAGAGGTGTGTTATATATGGTTTAACAACTAATATAGGGTTGCTTCATTGCCTTAGATTCAAATTCAACTTATATAGTTTTATAAGAATGTTTATGCCTTGGGTTTTCTCAAATCCCAAGGCCAAATTCAAGCTATCAACCACAAAAGCTTGAGGAAGGATTAAGCTATCTCTAGTCTTTACCTTTAATAGAGTGAAGATGTAGGTTTTGACTATCTCTAGCTCAATCCCACACACCAACACTCCAAATCCTTATTATTATCTTCTCACCAAATTCTCACCTTTCTCTCTCAAGTAAAAGAAAGAAAAGTAAAGCAAATTCATGTTTGCAACCATCAATTTTTACAATTAAAACTTGGGAGAAGATAATAGATCTAAGCTTTTAAGAAGATTCTAAGAGAAAATCATAAGTACCCATTCATAATTACAACTCCACCATTCACACATCTCTAGTTAGCAAGTTAGATTTACATATTTAGAAAGAGAAAGAAGATACCAAGAGAACTTTTCTCAACATTCATAACATGGGTTCATCAACTTGCTTCACAAGATTTTCAACAATGGTGGAATTCTCCCACAAGGCGTGTTCCTCAAGAAGAAGAACTTTCTATTACATATTTCTATGTTGAGATAAATCTCCCAAAAATTCTATGAAAAAGATGAAGTCTAGATGAATGAATGTGTGGTGAACAATGAGGGTGATGTAAATATCTATACTTTCTTGTGTACAACTTTTCACAAGTGCCCTTGGTTCTTCTAGATGCTTTAGGAACCTTTTTGAACGCTTTTACCTTCCTTGGACGGTCTCACTTGCGAAACACCGACGTTTTGCCGGTACCAATTCGCTAAGCACCAATTGATCACTGAATTAAAAATAGTGAACTGGCAGTGACCACCGGTGACTCACCGGCGGTTGATCGGCGATTCGCCGGTGGAAGAATTGCCAAGCGCCGGTTGGAGCAGTTTTTAGGCATCAGAGTTTGTGTTTCGCTTTTATTTTGCATGTCCGAATCCACATTTCACCATTTCAAAGCATGTCTTTAATACCTCTTCTTGAGTTTAAATCTTCCATTATCTTTGTTTCCTTTTCTTTAAATGCTAACTCATCAACTTTCATCTCGAACTTCATGCATTTTGCTCGATTTCATGCTTTATATACTAACGTGAAGCACCTAGAAAGAATAAAAGAGAAGGAGCATAAAATCCACATAAATGAGTCATAAACTAAGAAAAAACTCATGCTTAGGAGCCTATTGAGTTGGTAAATTTCCAACTCATCAAACCCCTAAACTTAAACCATTGTTTGTCCTAAACTAATGCAATTCTTTATGGTTGAGCAAATGGGACAACATCCTATATATGAGTATTTGCACAAAGGATAAAGCAAGACATTCTTTCATAATAGGACATTGTTAAATCTTAGAGCATTGTGGGAGATGCACACAAAACCATCAAGCCAGAAGACAACCCAAACATTATACACCAACTCAAGAAGAAGAAAAGACTCAAACCATGTTGCACAAGCTTCAATGGGTGACCACAATCATTAAGCATATCTTGCATGTATTCCTTTCATTCAAACAAGGGGCATAGTTCATCAAAGCACGTTCAAGGAGCATCTCAATTCATTGATAATTCACATTCAACGCTTGCCTTAAAGTTTGCTATATACTTGCCTCATTCATACATCTCATTTGAAAATAATTTTAAGCATGTACCCCAAGGAAGTGATGCCAAGAAGAGAGAATCCCAAATATTTTTAAGCATTTCACACGTAGTAATTATAAGATAAGACAAATGCGCTCACTCTCACAAAGAAATTCAAGTGCAAAAATTGACCCATAAGCTTTCCCTTCATGTAACTCGCCACTAATATAGAGTTGCTACACTCAAAATCACTAAGGACTTGTCAAGTATCATGAAGGCTAGGGGTAAGGGTAGGAAAATACTTAGCTTTAGTGACTAAATTCTCCCTAATGCCTTTATAAACACATGAAACAACCCATCATCTTATTGAGATCACTCCACCTTATTTCTCCTTGTTTATCATCTTCATCTTTTGTGTAACAAGAGCCACCCTTATAGTACCTATGAATTTCACATTTAGCCTTATCGACACGAGAGATAGCATCTTTTACTATTCTTTCTCTTTTGATGATTCGAGGTCTTTCACCTCATCATTTCATTCATCTCATCACAATGTTGGTGTTATCTCAATTGAAGCTCTCATGTTTCCCCCTACTTTTACAACCTCATTTCACATTCATTTCCTTATCGCTCCCCATTTCTTGGGCTTGAAGCCCTATTTTTCATTATTTCTTCACTAGCAATTAGGGAGGATGGGTGCCAAAGAGGAGGATTAGAAATGTTCATTAGACTTGTAATGTGATTTTCAAGAAAGGATCCAAGGCTCAAACGTTGGCGATCAAAGATTAATGTTCAATGAGGTCATTTTGGGAGAAGTGACTATCAAAAGAGGACCTAAGATCATGTTCTAAGTGCATCCCCATCTAACATTTCACCTTGAATTGAACTTAGGACAAGTTCTAGACAATCATGCATACACAAGAATTAAGCCAAAAGAATCGCCACACAAGGCATCACAATCCAAGGAGTTTACATACTTTCTTCATTACATTAAGAGAATGACTTTAGACAAGCTAGCTTATGAATCAAAAAGCCAAGTAACGATGTATAACCCATGACAAGAGAGTGCCGATTTTCACATTTAAATGCTCCCCATTCCTTTTCAAACTCATGCACAATTCCAAGAAATAAATGTTGGTGGTACCTCTTCAAACAAGTGCACAATAGGCTCAAAAATACTCTAGACTTGACATTTTCCCTTAAGAAAGTCACCTCTCAATCTATCATTGGGAAATGCCACCCAGTTCAACTCTAAAAGAAAAAAAAGAAATTTCTCCTTGGGAAAGAACCGTAGTATAAAAAATCCCTTGGAGTTTATTCAAAGACTACTATCTACAAAGGCAATACTAAATGGAAAGTAATGACGATTTACCCTTAAGAATGCCGCTACCCAATTTGTCATAGGGCCATATCGTACGTCACTCACCAGGGGATTACTCAGACTTTATCCCCCAATCCAAACCTCAACCAACAAAGCATGTAAAATAAAACAAAACATACATTATCTTTGAGGCATAAAGTCGCACATTATAAGGGAGGAATGAGTGCAAGAACTCCCTGGTATGATGGAGGCGTTTGCATTGGAATTTTCTCCTTCCATGTATTTTAGTTATAACCTTCGCTGGACTTGCACTTTGCATCTTTCGACCTACGTTATGCATGTCTAAAGTCAGTTTCTCAATTTGGCTCCTTCCACTTGTTATCACAATCCACACCTTATTCAACCTTGCAACACTCAAAAACAACGCCAATGTGAAGTAAAAAGAAGTAAAACAAATGAAAAGAAAAACAAGATGCAAAATAAGTTTGAATTAATAAATAACTAATGGCTTATCACAACTCAATTCCCCAACAACGGTGTCATTTTTGATAACGCTAAAATAAACTCCTTATTTAGAGAAAGTGTAAGCGGTTGTTGTATCAAAACAAATATTCCCGACGGATGTCGGGGTCGAATCCCACAGGGAATTTAGTGGATAATCCAAGAGTGATAAAAATAACTCAAACTAGAATGCATCGTTATTCAACATTTGAAAAGTAAATTGGGGGAAAAAGGGAGAACACTATTGAATTCTAATTTAAGCTAAGTGGGGGAGGAGGGGTTTCGGTTGTTGCATTCTCAAGTGAAATGGATAGAGGTGTGTAATTCATGGTTTAACAACTAATATTTGATTGCTTTATTGCCTTAGAAACAAATTCAACTTAGATTGTTGTGTATAAATTACATTCTTTTATTTCTCAACCATAAGAATGTTTATGCCTTGGGTTTTCTTAAATCCCAAGGCTAAATTTAATCTATCAACCATAAAAGCTTGAGGAAGGATTAAACTATCTGTAGCCTTGACCTTTAGTGAAGTGAATGTGTGGGTTTTGACTATCTCTAGCTCAATCCCACACACCAACACTCCAAATCCTTATTATTATCTTCTCACCCAATTCCCACCTTTCTCTCTCAAGTAAAAGCAATAAAAGTGCAACAAAATTCATGTTTGCAACCATCAATTTTTACAATTAAAACTTGGAGAGAAGATAATAGATCTAAGCTTGTAAGAAGATTCTAAGAGCAAATCATAAATACCAATTCATAATTACAAACCCACCATGCACACATCTCTAGTTAGCAAGTTAGATTTACATATTTAGAAAGAGAAAGAAGATACCAAGAGAACTTTTCTCAACATTCATAACATGGGTTCATCATTTTGCTTCACAAGATTTGCAACAATGGTGGAATTCCCCCACAAGGGGGGTTCCTCAATAAGAAGAACTTTCTGTTCTATATTTCTATGTTGAGAGAAATCTCCCAAAAGTTCTATGAAAAAGATGAATTCTAGATGAATGAATGAGTGGTGAACAATAAGGGTGATGTAAATATCTGTACTTTCTTATGTACAACTTTCCACAAGTGCTCTTGGTGCTTCTAGATGCTTTGAGAACCTTTTTGGATGCTTTTACTCTTCCTTGGACGGCGTCACTTGTGAAACACTAGTGTTTCGCCGATTCCAATCCGCTAAGCAGCGATTGATCGTCGAATGAAAAATAATGAACTGGAAGTGACCACCCACAACTCACCAATGGTTGACCGGTATTTGGCTGGCGATTCGCTGGTGGCAGAATTTCCAAGTGCCAGTTGGAGCAGTTTTTAAGCATTAGAGTTTGTGTTTCTCTTGTATTTCACACCTCTTCTTGAGTTTAAATCTTCCATTATCTTTGTCTCCTTTCCTTCAAATGCTAACTCATCAACTTTCATCTCAAACCTCATGCGAATAGAGAACATAGAGAGGTTTTGGCAATTTGGAAGTGAGTGTAGTGTTTTACGAATACCCCTCTTAATACAAGGTTAATGTCTTAAATAGACCTCAATATAATGAGTCAACTAATTACTACCTGCTATCTATTTACATGTGTGCACACGTGTCATATTTAATTTTACACAGATCTATTTAAAAGATGTCTTCATCTTCTTGAAACTTGATTTTGATATTTTTCCTGATGTGAGCTTGGAATTTGATGAAGATTCGTCTTCATCTGCATGGGAGTTTTTTGTGATTCCATTTTGTCCTGATGTGACTTGTCTTTTTGCTGCATTGTTTTTTGGGTGGATTCCTGAGGGGTCCACTGCTTTTGATTGTAGTAGCTTTTTATTTTTCTGAAAGGATAGTCTGGCCACCTCCTTTGGTTGAGAAGATAAGCTTGAGCTATCCCTTGTGGATCTAGCATGTATCCATTGCTTGGTTCACTTATATGAGAGGATGCAGTATCTAATAATTCTATTATCTGTTTTTGTTGGATATCTTTTTCCAAATTTGACAAGGCCTGCTGGAGCCTTCTTTTTAATTCTTCCTTGGACAGTTGGGAATCCTGTCGTAATG
>JACEIK010007500.1:22735-33473 GCA_018107945.1 Datura stramonium | reverse complement strand
ACTTCCTTTCTGTAGCAAGAGTCTGCCTCTTATGCAAATCTTCTGAATCTTTTCACGACTTCATCACCACGAATCGTACTGAGACTCATATACTACATCTCTTCAACATTAGCCTTCTGCAACTTTTCACGATCACCAGTACGACTCGTAGGACCTTCCTACGGCTCGTACTGTGGACTGCAATTTGAGCCTATTTTGCACACTTTAGGCTACTTTTTGCATCTTTTAGCTCCAACACTAATTTATCATGTAACCAAAGAAAAAGTGCCTTATATACACATAAATACACCTAAGTCCATGCTATTTTATTAGTTTTGAGCGTCGAAAGTGTTGTAAATCCACAGCACATCAACACCCTCAACTTAAGACTTTTTCATGTCCTCAGGCAAAGAAAAGAAAAACTAAACATGACGCTCAACTAGGAAATAGACTTAAGATACTACGATCAATACTCAAACAAAACTTGCACTTTCTATACAAACTCTACTGACCCTTCCTCATGGAACAACATCAGCTAATGCATTACAAGCAACCTCAAAACATCATAAATAGGGATCAAGACATGTCATCTAGTTATCAACAGGCAATCAAGTCATCATCAATGTTTTTCACATAGACCAATGGTAAAAGAAAACATAATCCATGTACCCTCACACAAATGAAGTCCCTACTCAGATATGGAATGTCAAGCATAGCATGGGACTAAACAAGGAAGGAGCTCACTCTCACAAAGAAGTTACAAGTATTATGTGTCAGATACCATAGGCTTGCCCTTATTTTCTCTGCGTTGGTTTATCAGATGGTCGAGTTAGGATCACTATAGGACTTGGTATGGCTTGTAATGTAGGCTTAGGGCTGGACATGATAAAGATGGAAGATTTTATAAGTGACTATCCCTTCTTTGGCACTACATACATTGGCTACACCATTCACCTATTTCACCCTTTATTTGTTCATTCCCTTTTTTTCCCTTTTCACCCCTTTTTATACACATTTGTATGGGTGTGGTGAGTTTTCAACTTTTTTAGCACTTTCATTTTCTTTTGAGTTTTCTTTTTCAAGATTCTCAGCATTTTCATCTCTTTTCTTTTTATCTCACCACACCTCGTTTTTCATTTTTTCTTTTCCTTTCTTCCATTCCCACCATTTACGCACCCCTACTCTAGCCACCCTCAATTAAGGCATTTTTCTTATATTGAGGTTCACAATATCCAAGAAAGGACCAGGGCGAAAACAGGTTCATTATAAATAAATGAGTACGGTTAATTAGTAAATCAAAGAAACATGGTCTATTAAGGCTCAAACTTGGGATCAAGGGATTCATGCAACTTTGGTAGGGTAATATAGGCTAAAAGTGAGCTTAACAAAACTGGCCTATGATTATATCCTAACCAACCATCGTTATCCCATGCAAAGACCAACCGGGCAAGTTCTAGATCTTCAACACTATACAGAACTGAATATTATACCTCACTCACACATGGTACATGGACTATTTTCACCTCACCTATATGGTTTACACATGGCTTAAAAAGACTACTCATATTAATAAACTAAATGACATCAAAAGATCCACAGAAATCTTGCATGTTGTCACAAATACATAGCTAATGTCTCAATTTTTTTTTTAAACAGGGTCAGTTTTTTCAAAAACCAAAACTAGTGAATTTTTATTGGCTGAGTACTCCTAAGTTACTTTCTAATTAAACAAAAATCACAAACTAAAAAAAAAAATTCTACACATGCCGGTTCTACTAGATAGCATGCCTGAGGGAAAAGAAACATGGCAAGAAAAACCCTTAGACGATTCAAAAATCACAAGTACACCCCCTCCCCTTTTTGAAAAGTAAGCTTCATCCCCGAAGCATAAACTATAAGATCATAAGGAAGAGAACATACCTGGGGCTACTCAGACTTCACCTTCCATGGGTTGCCTCCCATGCAACGCCTGATTTAACATCGCGACACGACGTGACTTTTGTGACTCCTCAAGAATCATCAAGGTATACTTCCTCTATTCTTTTTAATTCTTCCTCATCTCCCAGATACACTTTCATTCTTTTCCCATTTACTTTAAATCTTTTTCCTTCTCTGTTCTCAAGTTCCACTGCACCATACGGAGACACTTCCACTACTTTGTAAGATCCATCTAGATTTCAACTTCCTAAGATACAACCAGAGTCTTGAGTTAAATAGTAGGACCAAATCACCTGGGCTAAACTCCCTTCTTGCAATCTTTTTGTCATGGTAGATCTTCATTCTTTCTTTATAGATGGCTGCACTCTCACAAGCCTTAAGTCGGAATTCATCCAACTCATTAAGTTGGTTAAGTCTTAGCTTGGAAACTTCGTTCCAGTTCATGTTCAGCCTTTTCAGAGCCTATATTGCCTTATGCTCTAGTTCAACTGGTAAGTGGCACGCTTTTCCATAAACCATCTGGTACGGAGATGAACCAATGGGAGTCTTATAAGTTGTTTGGTAAGCCCACAGTGCGTCATCGAGCTTCCTTGACCAATCCGTCCGGCTAGTATTCACTATCTTGACCAGGATGGTCTTGATTTCCCTGTTCAAAACTTCCACTTGTCCACTCAATTGAGGGTGGTAGGGTGTGGCCACCTTATGCTTGACACCATATTTTTTCAACAAGATTTTGAAGAGGCAATTGCAGAAGTGAGATCCACCATCACTGATAATAGCTCTAGGAGTGCCAAACCTAGCGTAGACATGTTTTTGAAGGAATGCTGTAACACTCTTGCCTTTATTGTTTGGTAGGGAAATTGCCTCCACCTATTTTGAGACATAATCCACAGCCACTAGAATATACTTCATTCCATATGAGCTAACGAATGGGCCTATGAAATCAATCCCCCACACATCAAACAACTCTACTTCCAAGATAGGGGTTAGTGGCAACTCATGTATATGGGTAATATTGCCCTGCCTTTGGCATTGATCACAAGTCTTGGCGAAGTCATATGCATCTTGGTGAATAGATGGATAGAAATATCCGCATTGTAAGATCTTATCTGCCGTTCTGATACCACTGTGATGACCCCCAACAGGAGATGAGTGACATGCCTCAAGAATGCTCAGCATCTCTACTTCTGGGACACACCTACGAATGATCCCGTCTGCACAAATGCGGAATAAATATGGCTCATCCTAGTAAATCTTCGGGAATCAAATAAGAACTTCTTATTCTTTTGCTGAGTTAGGTCTGCTTGCATCACATCGCTAACCAAGTAATTTGTAAAATCAGCAAACCAGGGAATTAAATCCTGTGATGCAGCTAGTACTTTTTCATCTGGGAAGGCATCACTGATATCAATCTCCATCCTCACTCTTGCTGTAGACTCAAGCATGGATATATGATCTGCCATTTGGTTTTTTGTTCCCTTCTGATCCTTCACCTCAAACTCAAATTCTTAGAGCCGGAGCACTCACCGAATCAATCTAGGCTTAACATCCTTTTTAGACATCAGGTACCTCAACGCAGCATGGTCTGTATGAATGATCACCCTGGTTCCAAGAAAATATGCTTGAAAATTTTCAAATGCAAAGACCACTGCCAGTAGTTCCTACTCTGTGACTGTATAATTCTTCTAGGTTGTATTGAGTGTTTTGCTGGTGTAATAGATTGGATGAAAGATCTTTGCTCTCCTTTGACCTAAATCAGAACCAAGAGCAACACCGCTAGCATCACACATTACCTCAAAGGGAAGAGACCAATCTGGAGCTATGATGATAGGAGCAGTGGTGAGCTTTTAGTTTAGACACTCAAAGGCCTTTAGACATACTCATCAAACACGAACTTTACCTCTTTCTCCAGTAATTTTCACAATGGTTGTGCAATTTTTGGAAAATCCTTGATAAAGAGCCGGTAGAATCTTGCATTCCCTAAAAAGATTCTGACCCCTTTTATAAAAATAGGGGGTGGCAATCCTACTATAACCTCGATTTTTGACTTGTCCACCTCAATCCCCTTTCCTGAGATTTTATGGACCAACATTATCCCCTCTTTAACCATGAAATGGAATTTTTCCCAGTTTAGGACCATATTGGTTTCTTCACATCTTTTCAATACTCTGCCCAGATGATTAAGGCACGATTCAACTGAATCGCCTACAATAGAAAAATCATCCATAAATACTTCAATGGAATCCTTCACCATGTCTGAGAATATAGACCTCATACAATGCTGAAAGGTGGCTGGTGCATTACATAATCCGAATGGCATTCTTCTGAAGGCAAAAGTTCCATATGGACAGGTGAAGGTTGTCTTCTCCTGATCTTCTGGAGAAATAGTGATCTTATTTTACCTTGAACATCCATCAAGGAAACAATACTATCCTCTGCCTGCGAGTCTATCAAGCATCTGATCCAAATATGGCATCGGAAAATGGTCTTTCTGGGTACAGTGGTTGAGTTTCCTGTAATCCATGCACACATGGCATCCTGTGACTGGTCGTGTCGGTATCAGCTCATTCTTTTCATTGGGCACCACTGTAATCCCTCATTTCTTTGGCACGCACTAGACAGGAATTACCTACTGGTTGTCTGCTATAGGATATATCACCCCAGCATCCAACCACTTAATAATCTCCTTTTTTGACTTCTTTCATTGGAGGGTTTAGGTGGCACTGATGCTCAATTTGGTTCAATTTGGATCTTATGGGTACATATTCCTGGTGGAATTCTGATGATATCATCTATGGTCCAGCCAATTGACTTTTTGTATCTTTTCAAGATGTTAACCAAAGCTTCCGCCTGCTCATCTAACAGGTTCGCTGCAATTATGACTGGAAAAGTGTTGTCCTCTCCAAGGAATGCATACTTGAGATGAGGAGGTAGTGCTTTCAGTTCAAGGATTGGTGGTACCTCCACGGATGGCTTAGCCGGTGGTGTTGAATGGTTCTTTAAGTCCAGGTCTAAGTTCTTTGGGCTGAAGTTATATGACCCTGTCCCATTTAAAGCATTAACCATTTTTGTGTATTCTGGGCTCCCGTTTTCTTCATAATTCATTATCACAGTTGCCAATGTATCATTAGTCACTATTTCTTCCACAAGTGTTGGCAGCTTATAATATTCCATTTGAGTGTTCTAGTGAAAGATTGTTCCTTTGATATAGCCTGAGGGAGTCACGAAAGAAAAACAAAGCAAAAGCGTAAAAAGTAACGTAACTACCAACAAGTCAAATACAAGCTGATAACGTAGTCTTAGCCGTATTCCCCGAAAACGACGCCACTTTTTGATAACGCTCAAACCACACCTCTTACTGAAGTATGAAGCGGACGTTGTCAATAAAGAACCCAACTAGAGGTTGGGGTCGATCCCACAGGGAATATGGAAGAGCTAGATTACAACCGGTAAGTGAACTTGTGAGGTAGTTACTTTAAAATTGGGGGGTTCTGAAGAAAATCAATAATAAAAACAATTATCAAAAATTCAGTTTTGAATCAATATAAAGGATAACTAGGGTTTGTGTTCCTCAAGGGTTCATAACTTCTTTGGGTATACACTCGTGATCATCACCAGTACTTACTTATAGAACTAATAACTTAGGTTCATTCAAACAATCGACCAGTCCCTATTGAATGACTATACTCAATTACTCGACCAAGTATCATGAGCGATTTGAAACTATCCGTTATCACTAAGTTGTAAATTTAACTATCTTGTGACCACAGCTCAAGTTAATACAATCATCATCAAGATCAAGACTCCATTTTAATTCTCTTTTCCTAATCTCTGCCTCTTAGACCTAGGAAAGTAAAGAATCAAGGCATGTCCTAACATTGCGTACCGTTAAAAAATGTTTAAGCATGAAGAGAAATACAATATAAGTGTTTGTATTGGTTTTAGAATCACTCTGTGCAACCCTAGCTTGTTAATCCACCATGGTTCCCACAACCTTAGCTATGGTGATTTTAGCCTCTCATAGTTGTAAGGTTGTGAGTTGCATTCATGATTAAAAACATAAATCAATACTTACAATTATGAATGAGAAAAACACTTCCTTTAATTAATCAGCAAAATCTTGAAGAACAAATAGCAAGAAGAATTCAAGAAAAGGTTAATCACAAGCCCAATCAAGTCAATTCTCTTTTTCTCTCATAAATATCTCTTCTGAACGGAATCTACTGAAAAATAAAACATAAAACGTATTTATAAAGACACAAGAATCCTTTTCCTAGGCTAACAGGGTGAACTTCTATATCTGGTTCCGCTTGCGTCACGAGTCAGTCTACGATCCATAGCACGATCCTACGATCTGTAGCATCCTTTCCTACATTGCATGACTGACTGAATTTAGGCTAAGTGTTGGATCCTGGTTTGACTCGTACCTCCATATTACGATCCGTACTGAGCTCCCATGGCTTGACTCTAAGACTTTGAAATATTTCTGAAGTTCATCACGATCGCCATGGTATGACTTTCATTGCACAGTTCGTACTTCCTTTCTGTAGCAAGAGTCTGCCTCTTATGCAAATCTTCTGAATCTTTTCACGACTTCATCACCACGAATCGTACTGAGACTCATATACTACATCTTTTCAACATTAGCCTTCTGCAACTTTTCACGACCACCAGTACGACTCGTAGGACCTTCCTACGGCTCGTACTGTGGACTGCAACTGAAAAATGACGGAGTGACTGACTTCAGACTGAAAAACATGGCTGAACTGAATTCGTGAAACATACATACATGTTATGACATGAAAGAAACTTAAGAGACATGAGCTTAACATGAGACTGAATAAAGTACTAAGGAGGAAACTAATACCTCGTGTTGTAACTGAGCCGGAAGGGAAAAGATTCGAGTATTTGGCCATCATATCTGCTTCGGCTTTCCACGTAGCTCCCTCAACAAGACAATTCCTCCATAAAACCTTCATTGAAGCTACTTCCTCGTTCCTCAACTTAGGAACCTAACGATCAAGGATCTCAATTGGAACCTCCTTATAGGTAGGGCTATCATTCACACCTATGCTCTCTACCGAAACAACTAAGGTCAGGTCACCAATACACTTCTTTAATAGAGATACATGGAAAACTGCATATACTGAATCTAATTCTGCTGGTAGCTCCAACTCATATGCCACCTTGCTAACTCACCTTAGAATCCTATAAGGAACAACATATCGAGGACTAATCTTCCCTTTATTCTCGAACCTCATCACCCCTTCATGAATGACACCTTCAAAAATACCCAATCATCAACCTCAAACTCAAGCTCTCTCCGTCTAACATCTGCATAAGATATTTGATGAATCTGAGGTATTTTTAGCCTTTCTCTAATAAGATGAACCTTCTACAGGGCCTCATGAACTGAATCTAGCCCTATCAACATAGCCTCACCTACCTCAAACCAACCAATAGGTGATATGCACCTTCGCCCATAAAGAGCCTTAAACGGGGCCATCTGAATGTTGGAATGATAATTGTTATTGTAAGAAAACTCATGACGGGCTAGTGATCATCCCAACTACCCTTTAAATTGATCACACACGTTCTCGACATATCCGCAAGTGTCTGGATGGCCCACTCAGCTTGACCATCTATCTATGAGTGAAAAGTTGTGCTAAGCTTGACCTGAGTATTGATTGTAGAGAGAGAAAGTGATTAGTTCGTGAAATTCTTGAATGTGAAAATTCTTGGGTTGTTGAAAAATTCATGTAATTCATTATGAACTATAGTAAATATCATGTTTAGTATTTATTGGGCTGCTTCCATATGTAGGTTGTTTGAATTATGAACTAAAAGTGGGAAAGTGAAGGGAGTGGCCAAAGTGAGGCATTCTTGAAAAGAAAAAAAATATAGGAGAGATGTGAGAAAATTCATGAACATGTTTGTAGTGTAAAGTTAATGAATAATTTGGGTTGATGAGATTTGGTATGATAATAGGGGAAGTCTAAATGCCCTATTTTACAAATTTACACAACTATGCTAGTGAATTAAGTGTGGGGTCATCTTGCACCTCTTACACCTAATTAGCTAGCCTTGTTATTCATGAACAAATGTTGCAAAGTTCTTGTTATTTGTTTGTTTGGCAAGTACTATGGCATCACAATCCAATAAGGAAAAGAAGTGGTAGTCGCTGACAAAGGTCTCAAGCGGCTCAGGAGGTGAACAAAAGGTAAAAGTCATAGACCGCAAAAGCACCCCCTGCTAGGAGGTTCGGAGCCAAAGCCGTAGTGGAGCATGGACTTAAATGGTTTAATGTAAAAAAATGGCCAAGTATGCTCTGTCAAAACTAGATTGATGAGGGAAGCCCTTCACTTGAGTACCATACCATCCGCGACACTGTCCGCATGTTGGGATTGGGATTCGTGTTTGCCGAGCCTGAGGAGTACAACCTCACTTTGGTGAGAGAATTCTATGCCAACTGGGATACTTCCTTTGGAGAGAGCACTAAAGTCAAGATATAGGTTTAAGTGGTTTGCTTCAGTGCTAGGTCATTCAATGCTTTCCTTTGCATGCCTGTGATGGACCTGTCGATCTACTTCCAATTGCTAGAGAAGCCCCCGTATCGTGACATTTTCCATACACTATGTGGTGAGCATTCATTTTCCCTTTGGGCAAGGGACCATAATGGAACCTATTCTGCACTTTTGTTCTCCTACTTGAATAAGGAGGTGAGAGTCTGGGACAAGCTTACCTGTGCTATACTCTTGCCAGGGACACACACCACAAAGATCACTAGAGAGAATTGTTTTGGTGTATATGTTGACGAAAGTGTTACACCACGCAAATTTCCATAATACGACCGTCGTGTGCGCTTGTATATTGAGAATTTTAGCATATAACACACCCAGTAAAAGGATCGGGGGGTGAACACACGAGTGCATCGTCGAAGGGACGAGAGGCTGGGCGTGCTGGGCGCTGCGCCGCACAACCTCCCTCTACGCATGGGCTGGTGTGTCACGCTCCTAGTGCTGCGTGATGGGGGCCATGCTACACACCCCCTGCCACCGCCATACCTATATATAAGTCCCTCTTTATCACATTGTTTCATTGTATAAAATTTCCCTTGGCCCCAAACAGAGAACAAGCACGAATTTCATCCGATTTTCATCTAATTACGTCGTCAAACTCAGTCCAAACGCAAATTCATCTTGGGTATCGAGTTATAGGCCTACGAGGATCATCCCTGCAGAGTTATTTCTTGAAAATTCATTTAGAGCACCGAAATCCCGCCGAGTAAAGGTTGCCAAAATTACTTTAAATTGAGTCCTACGCGGCTACAGACAATAGGTAAACAATTCTCTAAATTCTCGAGAATTGGCGAGTTTTCAGCTAAATTAATTGAAGCTAAATTTATAGTCAATTCTATTGAAAGATATTGTTATTTTCTGGTTATTGGTATTGAAATAGCCTCATTTTCTCAGCGTGAGGGCAGAAAATTGGTGGCATTACTGACTTCAGATTGGAATTTCTCGAGTGCATAGAAATAATTAATTAAAGTATGTTAAGGATATTTCTCTTGGCAAGTTACTCCTGTAGTTTAGCTGATACAGTCAATACCTTGTAATAGCCTATGCCTATTAGTATTGCGGTTAGCTGTCCCAGAACAAAACGAGGGTATACTATAGTATTCATCAGTGGAAGATTTAAATCAAATTTTGGCTGTCGCCAGAGGCGATGTAGGAGCTTCCTGTTTAGTTGTTTACCGATTAGGATGATTAGTAGGTGTCTTGTTACCACCTTGAGGCCATAAAGTCCTGAGGGTGGTTGATAGCCTATATTACTAAACTAAGTAATGCAAGGCGTAGTTATAGATGAAAACATAGTATATAGACGGCTCAGATACAGTTACAGGAGCCCAGACGGCTCAGCTACAGTTACGGGAGCCTAGACAACTTTGATACAGTTATAGAAGCCTAGACATTTCAAAGGCAGTTACAAGAGCCCAGATGGCTCAGATACAGTTATAGGAGCCCAGACAGCTCAGAGACAGTTATAGGAGCTCAAATGGCTCAGATACATTTACAGGAGCCTAGATGGCTCAGACACAGCTACAAGAGCCCAGATGGCTCAACCTAGACGCAGGAGCCTACCAGGCTCAGATACATCTTCAGAGGACAAGTATTCCTCAGTTATAGCATGCCTATGAACCTATAGTATTCCTCAGTTATAGCATGCTTTGTTTGTACTTGTCGGAGCTTATGGGGGCCCAAGTAGGTTATTTAGTGTTGATTGTATCTTTCAGGCTTATGAGGGACCGATTAAGCTCTTGTTTGTACATATACCTTCTAGTTGTATTTCAAATTATGAGGTTATTCAAGTTAAATTCCCATCCTCCTTATTGATTACTTTCAGTCCTTCTATTAGCTTTAGTCAACTTTCATTACTGCCTTACATATTCGGTACATATTGTACTGATGCCCATCTTTGGGGCGCTGCATTACTTTCCTAGAGGTGCGGATAGACGTGGTCCATGACCTTCCTAGCTGCCAGCCAGAGTCCACAGTCTAGTCAGCTCCTTTGCTTCAGAGTTGATAGTTAGAGAAGGTTTTTTCTTTTGTTGTATAACTTTTGGGTAGGTCGGGGTCCTATCCCGACCATTATTCCACTCCTAGATGCTTGTAGGCTATATTTTCTTAGTTGTTAGTTGTTGTTGGCCGTGTGGGGCTTATGTATATTATGTTTTGCATGGTGGCCGTGTGGATCCTAGTGTAGATGGTTAGTTGGCGGCCTTGTCGTCTATAGTATGAGTATGATTACCTATTTTTCATTC